>JALQSN010000495.1:0-37700 GCA_023690525.1 Holotrichia oblita | reverse complement strand
GATAGGACGAGGAGGCACCCAGAATTGGCCTGCCCGATCTCCAGATTTGAATCCATTGGACTTTTGCATTTTGGGGTTTTCTTAAAACACTGGTTTATTCCACTCCCGTTGAAAATATCGATGAGTTAAGTGACCGTATCATCGCGGCATGTGAGACTATTAGAAATACACCATTTTTCAAAGAATACGGAATTCAATTAGACGAAGAGTAGTCCTGCATTTTGGTCGAGGGGCGCCATTTTCAACATTTATTATGATTTTTGTAATTAAAATTTTGTCCACGTTATTATTGGTTTTTTTTGTAATTTGTTAATTGTTATTTATAGTAGTACAATTATTGTTCTAATTTACAATATTCTTCAACTAAATTAAAAAATGCCATTCTTTCAATAGTTTTATTCAGTTGAAAAATGTTTGAAGTCCTTATAAAAACTGTCTAGAAATTACTTCATGTGATTATACAGCTTACTTGATTTTTTAAATAAATAATAATCTCTTTGTGAATTTATGGGAAAAGAGTCTGAGCAGTATTTTATTTTTTTGTGATCAAACTAACAATTTTATGATAAAAAGTCAAGACATAAAAAGTTGCATATTGAGTCTGTCTTTTTAAATCAACTTTTTAAATAGGAAAATATAGGCGCATTAAAAAAGTTCTGATGCAAAATATTATAGGGGTTGTTTTTTTCAGCCCCTTGTGATTACATTTTAGGGCAACAAAAACACTCAAAAACTGCCAGCATCAGTTATCTGCCAAATTTCATTTTTCTAAATTTTTTCAAAGTGGATATATTAAATGAAAACAATTTTTTTACCTAATTTTAAAGGGCTATAACTTGGAGGAAAGGGTGTTGAACAAAAGTTATATGAAAAACACCCCTTAATTTTTGCTAAAGAAGAATCACCCTTTTGAAATCTTTTTGTATCAATTCAGAAACACCCTGTATATGTATGTCTCTAATAATTATAATTTCTGTGTTACATTATCTAATTGTTAGTGTTGGGACATTCGACTTAAAAATACCCCTGTCATCAAGTGATGAGATTTCCAGTAATCAGATTATTTTACTTTCTGTTTGGTGCAGCAGTTATGAGAGGTGCTTATAATGGACTTCAGAAAAGAATTCTTAATGTTGCACCAAATGCATTATACTGTTGCGCTCATAATTTAAATTTGGTGCTTTTTTTTTTTTTTTGATTTTGTAGCAAATGTTTATACATTCTTTGTTAATAGTATTAAAAGGTGGACTTTATTAATGTCTAAGACAGGAAGTAAAAAATGTACACTGAAAAGATTAAATCCAACTCGCTGGTCTTCCAGAAACGATGCTTTGTTTGCTCTTAAATTTAATTTTTATGATATAAGTCGGACCCTAACAGAAAGAATACTTACTAACAATAACGTAAGTGAAAAAGAATGTACATTTAAAAAAGAAAATGGAACGATTCCATATTGTCATGCAAACCGAATTATATTAACATCAATTAATGCTGCTTCTAAATTATTGCAAACTAAAAATTCTGATTTGCAAAAAGTACAGCATATGACAATGTGATTACTTTCAGAAACAAGTTTTTAAATTGCAAAACTAATTCTGAGCTTTTTAGCAAAAAAATGGAAAATAGAGCTTATATTTGAAAATAGACGCGTTCGAAAAATAAAAACACATTTTGCTGAACTTTGTGAAGATTTTCGATTTAACACTTCAGAAGATAATTTTAGGATATACGTTTTTAACGCTACGTTAGATATTGTGATTGCACAATTAAAAGATAGATGTTCATGTTTTACGGATATAAATAAATTATTTGAGTAATTTTACCAGAAAATTTAAAACAATTATCTGATGATGAAATAATTAATTTATGCCAACCTTTACTAGGCAAATATACCGAGGATTTAACCGCAGATTTTAAGGCACAGATACTGACTTTCAGGAAAACCTTTAAAAAACAGTTAGAAAATATTAATTCGGTATTTGAATTAGGAGAATTAATATTTACAGAACATTCTATTCTTTAAATTTAGTTAAAGTAAAGGAACTATGTTTGTAAACCTAAACTTTATATTTGATTTGTACTGTATGCTTTTGTGTTTGTAAATTTATAAGAATCTAAGAAAATGTATTTAACTTACTATAATCAATTAATTAATTAGTTTATTTATTTATCTATATAATAAATGTATTTAATCGTGTAAATAGTAATTTTCCTTTTTCTGTATCCTTTATTTACCACAAAAAATTAAAATAAACAAAAAAAGGTAAAAGTATTAAATAAAGCCCCATTGGCACTTGGCTCGTGGGCCCTTCCATAGTGTGCATCGCACTTCTTGCACCCTCGGTTGCTACGCCGCTGTTGTAACTATTAGACTCGAGTTTTATTTGGCTTTCTGTAGTAGGACTAGATTGAATGCAGAATTTTTTTAAAAGTTCTGCTGTGATAAACTATCAAAAATGCATCCAAAACATAATAAATAAACATTAATTGATGTTTGTTGGCATTTATTAATAGCTTAACAGAGCATGATCTAGTCTACATACATATATACATAACATTGCAAAGAAAATTCCATGCAAAACAGTTCTCTTTGTCTTTTGTTGTTAAAACATAAGAGCTGTCGACAGTTCCTTACCACAAAGAAGCGAGAGCCTATTAAAACAGCTAGAAATTATTAATTTCTATTAATACCTTTCCTTATTTATAGAATTGCTTCGCTCAGTTTCGGAGCCTGTGGTTGTTATGCTTTGCTCCCTTCTCCTATTGCGTTTCTCGATTGTCAGCTTAACTTCAGTTTTCAGTCTTAGATACTTCTCTTTCAAACAGCGATACTTATCCTCTAGCAGTCTTTTCTCGCATCTGATCTTCTCGTACATCCTTTCGTCACCGCTGTCCTTCGATTTTTCTGCTTCGATATCGGCGGCGGTCCTTTTTCTTAGTTCAGCAAGTTGACTCTGATGCTCCTTCCTAATGATAGTTTCCTAAAACAAGACAACATTAATTAATTTAATCAATCATGTTGTATATTTAACCACTTACTTCTGCTTTAAAATCTTTCTTCATTTCCTCAATAATCGCTGAATGCTTCTGTTTAATTTGATCCAAGATAGCGTTATGAGAGACTATAAGTTCATCTTTGCGTTTATCTAACAATTCATTCAACTCTCTTTCAATTTTATCTAGTTTGACTTGATTCGAAGCTTCTAATTCGTTTTTCTTTACGGCAAACGATTCTTCTGACGCCTTTAACAGTACCTCTTCTTCCTTTTGATGTTGTTCCTCCAATTCAGTCTTTTTACTCTGTAGCATTTCTTCCAATCTTAATTTCTCTTCATTTATAGTCTCCGTTGTTCTTGTTTCCATTTCGACCCGTAATTTTTCTATTTCGCTCTTGATCACTTCCTCTTGTATCTGCTTTTCAGCAATTAAAATCCTTTCTAATTCGGATTTTTGAGAAATTTGTATCTGCTGTTTATACTTATGTAATTCTTCGTTCTTCTCTTCCCAAATCGCTTTTCTGATATCCTCCAATTCCGTTTCGATTTTATCTCGCATTTCCTTCTCCATTCTCACTCTATTCCGCGCAGCGATAATCTCCATTAAACCATCATTTTCATCGTTATCCTGAGGTGTCAACCCAGAGAGATCACTTTCTATGGAAATTTTACGCATATTCTATCCTTCTTCTTCCTTGCTTATGCTCTTCAACATGGAATCGTCTGAATCGGATAAATTATCGTTAGATTCGGAAGATTTCAATTTAGGTTGGATAAAATCTTTAGGATTCGGTTTAATCAGCCTTAAGTTAGATGATTCTCTCTTCTTATCATTTTCCTCTTCCTTCTTTTCTTCTTCAGCATATTTGTCAAAGATATCCTTAACTGGTGAAACTATAAATCGAGATTTTGGCTTAGTATTAATAGTTATATTTATAATTTCGTTGGCTTCGTTTTTGATATCTTTTAATTCTTCATCGCTTAAACTCTTATCAGAAAAATCGAATGTTATATCAGGATTATTATCTAAATTAAATCTAACACTTTTCTTATCATCGTCATCTTTATCTGATTTGTCACTCTTTGGGAATTCCATACTTCGCGAATTCTCTAAACTTCGTTCCCTTAAAATACCTCTTGGTTGAGTATGAGTGTCAGGCGATAGAAAGTCTTTACTTTGAGGTTGTGGCGTCATTATTAATCCGTCACCGATTTTAGTGTTCGATTTCAAAAAACATAGTACCACCACCAGCTAATCTAAATTCATTTTTAACGGCATCTTCTCTTTTATCATCAAAACTGTTAAATTTGTGTATGTTCAGTTTACGGAATGGCATCCCACTACCGATTCTATCCTCTGATTTTTGTTTCAGTAATTTCGGGTAGAAATTTTCGTTTTTCGGTAATTCGCCGATTTTCGGTTTCGCTTTCAACGGGGATAATTTAATTTCTTTCTTTCGTGCCCCCAAAGCAAGAGGTTCGAGCGGTTTAGACGCATGCGGTAAGTGTGGTGGTTCTTCGTAACTAGGTAGATCATCTCTAGTATATGTTGCATCTTCGGTAGGTTCGCCTAAACTTAACGATTGACTTTCAGCCCTTTTTTTGACTACTATCCCTCTGTATATCTCATCTAAGGGATGCTCCCATTGTGTTCTTCCCGTAGCATTGTTGTAATAATAGTACGATTTCCGTTTCTCGTCATAACTAGAAAAATAAGTTAAGTTCGTTAAGTTGTTCTTTCTTTTTTAACAGCTACAATAAATATTTTTATGCAATTTTCCCTCGATACTTGATAATATTAAGAGATACAATTTTGTAAAATTAATGCATTCTAATTATTTAAAGGAAAAACTAACTATAGAAATAGAAGTAACATAATAAGAGAAATTAGTACCAGAAAAACTAAAGCAACTTATCAAGAATACTTAACAAACTTATTTAATTTAGAACCCTCTCATAAACTCAAGCGGACCCAACAACACATCACACGAAGGATGAATTGGATCTCAAATGTTTTTTTTGAGTTTTAGAAAACTGTGGCGATCACTTTGTGTCTTGCCTTCTCGAATGATGGAAAGCCCTTACGAATCCCTTACGTCCAGTTTTGGAGAGGAGGGAACCGATAATGTACCGCGGTAATAATTCTATGGAAGAACTCTTCATCTTGAGATGAAAAAATCAGTCTTATTTCAATTTTATCGTTTACAGAGTTTCTGTTCAGGATTGAGTAGCCTACGATTAGCAGCCTACGATCTTTCATGAAGAATTTTTTTTCTTTCTCGACCAATAACATAGTTTTACTTAGCAAGCAATCAACACCAATTTAAACTTGATAATTTCTTCAGTTCGTGTTTCCAGAGGTTTTTTGCACCTGTGTCAAATCACTTTCTCACTCACTTTTAGTTCTTTAAATTGTTGTAAAAATGACAGTTGTTAAGCGACTGGAACTAAACTTGAAGATGGTATTATCAAATGTCACTTCTGTGACTTTCAATAGCTCTATTAATAAACACAATACTGACTATATTTATGTATATCATCATCAAACAAAGAGGTGTGTTGCTGTTGCTGTCAGAAAGAAGGCCATAAAACCCAGGTAAAAAAAAAAATACAACTAGGATATAGAAAATTACATGAAATAAAAATAAAAACTGGTGCTGACCATACTATACAGTCTTTCTATTAATCGAGGTAATTGGAATTGACATTACGTACTATAAGACAA
Source organism: Holotrichia oblita (assembly GCA_023690525.1). Lineage (NCBI taxonomy): Eukaryota > Metazoa > Arthropoda > Insecta > Coleoptera > Scarabaeidae > Holotrichia > Holotrichia oblita. Next base: position 31,979 of record JALQSN010000495.1, on the reverse strand, counting down.
AACTAGGACAATTCGGAATTTGTTTCAGGTTTTACATGACGAAAAAAAAACGATAGAAAAGGCATCTATTCAGATTAAAAATGTAACGAGACGCGAATTTTCAATTATTTTATTTTATTTGATATTAACGTAATAAGGGAGGCAAGTACTTATTATATGTCTATTATAGAAATGCTATTTTATTTTAATTAATCTAATCCACCTATTTGTATATATTTCGTGACTGTATATAATTTCCCTATGTTAAACGCTCATATATTCTTAATAGTTAAACAATGTAACGGTTTTAACCGACAACGAGCAAACAGATGACTTGATGAGAACTGTACCGGCCGGTGTAGGAATTTGGCTCGGCTCCGCTTGTAATACAATACTTCTCGTTCGAACGTCAGAGAGTCGAGTCCGCTCCGCAATTAATGTAAAATAGTTTGTCAATTAGGGCCAGTTAGTGTTCTTGTGTTTATTATATTTGTTTAAATAATCAGTATAACGTGGCCGTGATTACTGGGAAGGTCCAGCGCGTAGCCAATATATATAAAAATACTGGAAAAGAACAAACAGCAAGAGCGGACGCGCCCGACACCCCAAGACAAAGCCTGAAGAAAGAAGCGGACATTCGGCGGGAAGGAACAGCGTCAACGAGCGTACGCGAAGAGAAGAATTCGCAAAGATATTTGGCCACAGAACTAGTATATTTTATAAATACGAGCTCGCCAATATATAAAGATAAATTAACTATTATTTCATGTAAATTTAGCCGCTGTTGTCCCATTAACTTCATATAGATATATGTATATTTAGCTCCGTTGCTTCTATTATTAATGTAATCACGCATTTGTTTCATTTTAAAGAAGGTGCATTTATTATTAAGATTTTCTTCTATATGTCCTAGTACTGTATATTTATATCCATTCGTTTCATTTAATATATTTGTTCTTCGTTCATTTGCTGCATTTTCATTATTCAGTGACAAATAAATCTACATATTTTGTGTTATTATTTATTGTTAAAATATTATAAATTCTCCATTTACTACACGTCCTGGGAACGTATAAAGAAAGAAGTTTATAAGAAAATTTGTAAAGTATATGTTTTCTTTATTACGTTAGAGCGATTGCGACCGCCATTTTGCTAGTCAGGGGGAATCAATTTCTTTATTTCGGTATCAGTAGCTTTCGTCATCGTGGGTTCACGAGGAGAATTTGCTCATATACCGTGGCGCCCAAGATTTTAAACACATACTAGCACAATTGAAGCCCGTTCTCTCACAACACAGCGCACAACGAAGACCGTTCTTTTACAAACCTAAATAGTTTGTAATACATTTTAGTAAATTAAAATTTTGATTAAAATATTTTGCTTTAAGAGAACAAAATTATTTTCTGAAAAATTACTTAATTCTTTTTTGAAATAGGCTATTAACTTTCCTGGCAACATGATGTTATTTGTTGCTCACTGTAGGCAGGAGTTGTTGTCTATATCGACAATTGCGTAATCAGTGAGGTCATCATCTATCACTAAGAGCACTATTTCACCCAAAAAATATTAAACAGTAGCCAGCGCGTTTCAGCGGTGACGTTGTCCTTATCCTCAATGAGATGTGACCACCACCCAAGTAGAATAATTAAATTTTAAGTTAGTAAAGTTTAAATTTAGTATTATTATCGCCTTTTGTAGCTGAAATAGCGCTTTTATAGTTTAATTTTTACACCAAAATATTCATGGACGTCTGTGTTGTAGAAAGTTGCTAGAAGAGCAACAATGCTTTTAAGAAATAACACTGGAGTCAAATGACTGCATTCACATCCAGTCTGGTGACGTCTCTCAATAGCTGGTTTTGAGTCTGTTTCAAAAGCAGCTTAGCTAGCTGAAAAGGTGGTTTGAAGGCAGCTAACGCGATTGAGTGCTAGTTTTAATGGTCATGTCAAATTACTGCATAACTTGACACCGTTGTTATTTCCTATGGAAGAATGACACAGAAACTGTATTGCCGTGTCTACTGTTAAGTTAAGTTCAACAGGTAGCTCATTAGTTGGTTCGCCTAAATCGGTAAGGTTTTTTTCATAATCTTGTTCTGTAACACTTCTTTTAGTTTCCTTTGTGCAAATTTTTATATGAAAAGCGTTTTTAATTCTTCCAATACTGTTGCAATACAATCAACAACAGCTTTTAGTGTGATCTTTTTAGGGCTTCAATTACGCTCAATCTAGTGCTTAATATTTGGAAAAATACCAAAAAATCACCAGTAGTTTCTCATTATGTTTGCCACACTTCACTTACGTCTGAGTGAGAAGACGCATTATCTAGTAGTAAAATACCTGTTCACGGTAATTCCTGTTTTTTCTCTTTAAGGATACCCCAGTAGCAGGTATAAATTGCTTAAAAAATCCAGCCACCAAGAATTTAACAATCCATTACGTTTTTCGTTTCCTGACTTGGAACAAATCATTCCATCGGTTTCAATTGAAACTTTAACCGAAACTTGAAGCTCAGACGGCCTATTCCGTCCTTCTCAACCTTTTAAGGTAGGTATCCATTGCTTGCACACAAATTATTCTCTCCGTCTTTAAATTTCTTATGAAAATTATTCTGCAGAATGGTGCAACCAAGATGTGTAGAACGAAAATATTTTTAAAAAAACGTAGCGCATGTAGCTCTCAATCAAATTCCAAAAACGCTTTTTTGAAATCCCTCACTGTTTAATTATAATAGTCCACCCCATCTTAGTTGCACCACGCTGTATAGAAGTCGGAAATAGAATTATAACAATAGAAATTGTAATATAATTGTGCGGAGCAAGAAGAGTTCACCACAGAAGCTATAATGAAATTCGAAAGTCGAACTCAAAGTGAGGTTACTAAGAAAAGAAAAATGAAATGGACCACGCATGTGATAAAAACCATGAAAACCAAAGTAAAGAGGATGACACGTTTTTAAAGCATTATTTGATGACTTCGATCATCCTCTAATAAAAGGGGAATCTAAAACGTTTATACAAACGTAAAAGTATTAAAATAATACATTTGTATACAATTGAAAACGTAGAGCCTTTTCAAATTATTTAGCTTTTATATCCATTTTCAATTACGTGGTTATCGGAGCATCATTATTCAAATATATACAATTGAATTAAATTTAGTTAGCGAATAATATACCTAAATGAAATATGTATAAACAATGGAAATGAAAGGATCTGCCCGCATCGATTGTTTCAAAATAAATACCCATTGGGGAATTTTGAGATAAGAGATAAATCAAATTGTAATTTAAAATTGTAATAATTTCAGAAATATTGGGTAATGATTTTCTGTTACATAAACCTTAAAAAATAACGAACAAAAATATTTTTCCCACTAATTTATTAACATATCACACCCTCATGTTTAGTACTCAGCGTTCATTAATATTTATGAGATAAAATAAATTAAATTGTATGTATGTATGTACAATGGATGTCATTTAAATAAAGGCCATTGACACAGTTATTGAATAAAGGTCATTGTAACTATGTCCATCTATTTGTCTATTCCCCAATTAAAACCCGTCCGACTACTTCTTCAATAGCTCTGCACTCGAAAATTAAAACGTTTATAAATTTAATTGAAAGCAAATATTTACCATGGCTTCCATCCTGGTGGAAGTGCCTTCATTAAACCCTCAGCAGCTAATGGCAGTAGTTGGGGTTCATTCTCAGGATCAATACCGATTTTCGTCGCATATTCTATAATTTCTTTAAAACAATAGAAAAGCAACAAATCAGCGGAACATAGGAATTTAGTAAATTTACGTGCATTTAGACTTATAAGATTCCAATCTGTAAAATTATATAACGCTTTTTACCTTCTACCGAAGGGTGACTTATTTCGTCGAAAACTTCCTCGCAGACGACAGTTTGGTTGCTCGAAGACATTTTTTACAACTCGTTCTATTTATAACTAAAACTACATTTGCACATCACTTTCTGACAATCAGCTGCTAGCTGATTTTTATGACAAATAAGGGTTGAAAGTTGAAAGCTTAAAAATAAACAAACCCTGCGCGGCATACCGCCATCTGTACACATTATACTGTACTAATTTATTGAACCGTGCTAGTAAACGATAGGTTTTAAAATGTAGATTAAACAATTCTTATCATTATTAGTACACATTTTACACAAGAATCTTATGCAATATTTAATTATCATTAATGGTATTATATATATTTAAAAGTATCTCGTCTAGTTTCCACAAGACGCAAACAGAGGGCGCTGAACACATTAATTTAGCTTTATCATTTATGTATGTTTTATTATTTATAGATAATTTAGTAATATGATATGTTTATTGATATTTCAATGATTCAATATTATACGTTTAAATGAGAATATATTTTTTTGAACATGAATAAATTTAAGGAATAATATCAAACCTTTTATACTTCTGATTGAGTTTCTCGGCTCACTTGTTAGATTACCAGTTTTGCTACGCTCAGTTCGCTTACTATTTACACACGGGAGCCTTTTTTTATTGCTTTTTTTCTGTCTTCCTAAGACCGAAAAAACCTTTCAATTTATTTAAAAGTACCTTAAATTGAGTTTTCAATTATGTAAATAGTGAGCATACCAGTGAACTGGGAAACTCAATTAAGGAAGCGTACGAACGAAGGCACATTGAGCATCAGATATAGCACAATCGAATGTAAAAATAAAGCTAAGACTATTGGCTAAGACTGCCTATATGATATGCTTTTGAAACCATATTTTGCTCCATCTAGTGAATTGGCAGACATTAAAATACCTACGCGCGGAAATTTGAATTCTGAAATAGTAAAATTAATAAATTTAAATTATTTTGAATGTTTTGCTTTGACTTTTTATCTAATATATTATACACTTGGAAAATACGTTTCATACTCGCGTTTCTAAAATTATATCACATTCTTTCTATAGCTTATCAATCACATCTGTTACATGACAAGTGACAAGTGTCACTCTGTCAATACATGACTGCATTTTTTCTACTAAATGTCTTACAGAAAGGTAAATCATTTCTGGATGTGTATGAAGCCCATTTTCGAAATACCTCTTGAATAAATGACAAAAATACTTCTTTGTCATAAATGTGGCACAGTGACCTTGGAAAAGCCTAGAACTTAAGTCGACACCTTCAATTTGTAGAATGTATCTGGTGAAAACTATTAAAATAAAAGTCTGGTAGTTCCAAATCCAACCTATGTACACATACCTGTCTCTAAACTATAAGGACATAGGTATATACAATTAGTACGCTTGCCTAGATACATATTTCGTTTGTCTTTATTTAATTATAGAATATATTATCATTTTTATTCACTAATGAACTGTTGGCACTCTATGGTCGTTGCAATCCTAGTTGCATGCCTTCTATAGGATTTTCTGATTTCTCATATCTTCATCTTCAAACCGTATAGGTAAAAGTAAGCGCAAAAATTCAATTAGAATTTGGAATTCACTATAATGCCCGCAATTGCCGCATCTACCAAAAGGCAGAAGCGAGTGGCGGTGTAGAGGTGGACTTTTATTTATTGTGCGGTTTGTGGATATTTATCCTTTCTTAGCATTCTTATTAAAATGTTATGTATATATGGTATGTACGAGCCCACGATATGTTTCGACAGTATAAAAAATCGATAGAAGGTCTTCGAAACGTTCTTTTTTTTAAATTTTCTGTGTTGTATACATTTTTTGCATTTAAAATTTTCGGACGGCTATTGCTACAAGTCTTTGGCGTCCTTCGATGGCGAATACGTCCCAAATTTCTTGAATTTTAATACAAAAATACGGAATATTGCGCTGCTCAAGCACCGCTTCAATTTATGCCACACAGTGCTTCTAGAAAGTTCTGATATTTTTGGGCATTAACCGCACCTTGTACAAAATGCAATTTTCCCATACCTCTTGATGACATGCAGCCCCCAAACGGAATTCCTTGCAGACGCTTTAAACAATCTTTATGAAATGTATCTATGTGCTCCTAATTATACGTTTCTTAGAAGTGCCCAAGCTGATATCAAATTTTGGTTCGACTATTATTGATTTCAAGAAGTCGTAATTTGGTGTAATATTGATCTTCTTAGAAAGACCTATTGAGCCCATTTTAATCTTCTCAGCCAGGTTGCACCCGAACAAAGAAGTCCGCAACCTGATCTAGAGTTAATTTATTTATTCCAGAATGATCTAATCGATCAACCTCAAAGTATATTCGCCTTTCCCTGTCCGCTGTTGGACAGTCAGCAAGGAGATAGACTGGAATTTCCTCCGCAATTGCGATGCCAATTTTTCGAGCTTCCTATGGCAGTCAAGTAAAACCTCCCAATCAAACATGAAAGATTGGATACTGTTGGAGTTCTCCAACTGTGTTGTTATTTTTATGATAATAAATTTGTAACACTTCATGTTATTATGCGTTGTTGCACTGTTTTTAACATTTTCTGCATTTATAGCCATTTAACTTTCTTTAATGAGGATGCGTGGATACAAAAAATATCAGAAAATATTGATCTATTCAATGATGCTAAATCTAATATGGCGGGCCTAAAGTTGACGGTGGTCAAAGCGAGACGAAACGCTTTTGCAAATTATTTCGGTCTGAAAGATGGACGAGGAGTTCTCCATATCTTCGCCATCGAGTTCTGCGTCTCTACAAACTAGCAGGAAAATCTTCGCCTTGATTTGCGCGAACGACAGTGGTTTCTCTGGTGGAGATGTCTACATTGTATTATCTTCTACTGTAACTGAAAACGAGCGGAAAATAGTGATGTCCACAAAAGTCCTCTTATCTCTGTTTTTGTTTGGATTTTATCTACAACGATTCTCTGTTAATAAGTCCAATTGTAGATAGTGATCTCATTTGTGTACCTACATTATTAATTAAATTATTTGTGGTTTAGATATTGATTGAAAAGCTATTCAACAAAAAAAGTTATTCACTATACTATCGATTCTCTTGTTTCAATATAAATTCAGTTTTTCCGAGATTATTTAACTTCTCAAGTAATTATGCTCTAACACTTTTCTTGTTTATTAATCAAGTCATATTATTCTCAAGTAGAACCGTTACATACGAACACATTTTACCATTTTATTATCTTTGATGATTTCAGACATAAGCACTTTCTTATCTAAGTAATTAAATCTGTAGTATATCGCTGATTTTCCCCCTATTCATTTCTACATTGTTTCGTAATTAACCAAGTTATTTCTAGAGAACGAAAGTTACTCCACAATATTATCAAAGTTGAGTGTAAGTATATCTTTACCAGTAAGGAAAAGCTTCATCAACACTTAATACCACCCATGAACGTGAAAAGTGTTCTAATAATGTGTTCTGTGGAGGTATATAGAAAAAAGCTGGAAATTAAATTAGTTGATTAATTTTAGCTTTATATTTCAAAAATAAAATATATTAATATTGCACAGTGATGTGATGATGAGGAGAGAAGAAATGAAACACAACAAATTTCGGATTTGCGGATATTTCATGTTTGTTGTAAAAGTATGACAGGGAACTTTTAAGCCATTTCCATATAATGGAACAAACGTATACCTACATTATAGCTGTTTTGTCCCACTAAAACACTCGATTGTATTATGTATCAAGGCATCATTTTCATTATACAAAAGGTACTAGGACAGTTTTTCAATACAGATTTATTTATTTCTTTTTTTCTAAGTAATTTCCGCCACATTCAATATACCTCTCCATCCTCCGAAACCAATCCTTAAATCAGCTGTGCCAAATTCACTAGGGAGTGAGGCACGCTGGTTGTTTCAAACCCTCAGAAGTTCCTCATCAGTGGAAAATGGATTCTCTTTCAGCTTCATTTTCACATCTGGAAACAGTGCAAAGTCGCACTGAGTAAGGTCTGGACTGTAAGGAGTAAGTTTGACACATAGAATTGAAACCAATTTTTTTTAATGAAACGATTTATTCACATAAATCATTCTCAATGAAAGAATGAATAAAAATGTTATATCATTAATGAAGATTGAGGAGTTATTTGTAAATAATGATATCAGTAATTGTCCTGCCACTAGCATGCAAAGCATTTATTTATAATTAGATAAAAAATAGCCAAAAATAAAATGCAAAAACTGAACAAAGGAGAAATATGGAAGAAAATTCAAACATCTCTAAACGATCTTATGTGGCACGATGGATTCCCAAGCTGTCCAGTTTCGGACAAAAAATGTGTAGATGACAAATTTGTGAAGAGAATAGCATGAATCGTTGTGACAAACTTGTCTTTGAATTTTTATTGAATTGTTTTGACAAGCTTTTCTACGAAAACGTTAGAGCAAGTAAACATTTCTGTATTATACTTGTCGAAATAAAGTCAAAGACAAAAGCTTGTCACAAGGTCTGGTAGGAAACAGTTGACTACGACAAACTAAAGACAAGTGATGGACAAGTGTTTAGTAAACCGATTTGAATAAAACAGAATTCAATTTGTATCTTAAACCTCTCGGGGATGTGTGTGGTATACGTGTATTGCACGTTTTTTATGCAAAACATTTACGTATCAAAGGTTAGGTTAGGTTCATAGGTATGTACCTATCGTACTCAGGTCTATCAATTGACGGATTCTCATTCTTCAACTAGACTAATCAAGCGTTCTATCTGTTTGTCTTTGAATTAAAAAATCGCATGATTTTGCAATTTGACTAGACTCGCAATTGAAGAATGAGGACGTACTAGCAGGAGCAGAATTTGTAGGATATCGGCACAATATCGAGATATAAGTTCACCGTAAAAGAGAAGAATATACGTAAATAATAGGTTTGTTCCAACAAGAATACGAAACTATCAGTGATAGTTGCAAACTATCAGGATTCTGCGCATTAGCAATTTTGTCGTTCCAACAAACCAAATTACAATTTGTAAGCTGAAATTTGGTGTTCCAAGTAAAATAATAATCGATTAGAAACTGTTTGCTGATAGAACAATTTGCGAATTCTTTGCTGATTTTCAGAGTCCGTAATTTACAGTGGTAGTTTATATCACTAATCAGGTCAAAATATAAATATATGTACTTCCAGAAGAGTATGTACTATTTAAATATCTACCTTGAGGCAAATTTTCTTCCATTATTTGTTTATTTTTATTTATAATTCATTTATTATCATTTATTATTATTTGTAATACCTATTTTTTACCTGTGGTTTAAATAACAAACAAAACACAGAAAAATCAACTAAAACCGAACCTATCTAAACAACTTCAAATTTTCATGTTGTGCCATCTGTATTGCAACTCTATTGATAAAAGTTCAAATTGTTTTTTAAAGTGTTCTAACAAGAGTAAATTGCAAACAGTTGGAAATTAATTTCTGATAGCGCATGCGCACTATCATAAATCGGCAAACTATATCACAAACTGTATGTATGTTGGAACAAACCTAATATATCACTGTGAAAAGTATAAATATATTGCTAAAGAAAAGGAAGCAAGAAAAGTTGTGAGCGACTGGCTTTCCCAAGCTAAACATCGAAAATTAAGAAGGTTAAGATTTTGATTTTCAAATATATCTTGTTTTATAAATAGAGAACGGCGAGCATCTGTAAAAGAGCAAATCTAAATAGAGCCGGCAACTGATAGGAATGTTGAAGAAGTTGTTTAGGTTTTAACAGGGTTATTCGCGGAACTGGTTCGTTAGAACTTTTTGATGTTCTTGAAATTCAACATTTCTGAAAACTTGTAATTATAACTGATATCATCTGGACTCATCAGCAAAATTATTTACGCCGTTGTCCACTTCCGGTTTACCGGAAATTGACGTCAACTTTCTTAATTTAAATAGCATGGTACATTTTTTATGAGTTTTTTGTGTCGAGCATACAATTCTGCATCAAAACATACTAACACACCCTATGTCAAAAATCAGCCATTTTTGAGTTATTCAATTTTTTTCAAATATTGGGCCAATTGCAACGTTATGTTCAAAATTCTGTATTTCTGCAGGCATTGCAGCTAAAGACCTCATATTTGGCATGTTATTAGCCGAAATAGTATACATCAAATTTACGTCCTAAAATTTATCATAATTAATACAGGGTCGTCCAAAATTAACATTCAAAAATTACTAACATTTTAAACGCATTAAAAAGCATATTTTTCGGACTTTCACCCGAAAAGTACTTATAACCAGAGCTGTCAAAATTACACCCAAAATATAATTAAATTACAATTACAAATTACCGCATAATGTAGGTAATTGAAAAATCAATTACCAAGCACAACCAAATTTTGGAAGTACTTGAATTCCCAGTTACAATTTCAAAGTAATTGGCATTTGTGCAAATACTGTAATTAAATTATTTGCAAAGTAAATGAATTAGTAACTTGTAATTGAATTACTGACATGTAATTGAATTATTATTTGATCGCTACAATTATGTATGTTTTAAATATTTCAAATACTTCCTACAAATTTTTTGCCTGTATAGATATCAAACGCACTTGCACTTTTATAATAGATGGAGAGAGCGGCAAATAAATCAGCATAATTTTGATATAAATTTTATTATACATGTATTATACAATTTTATTATACATTGTATATAAATTCTTAAAGTATTGTTGTATAACTTTTACATGTAACTCTGCGCATTGGCCTTCAATAGCAAAAGTTCTTCAAAATGTTTATCAAAAAGTGCATGCCGCCTAGGCGCATTGATTACTTCTTCAAAGGAGAACAAACGTTCTACAGGAGCTGACGAAGGAAGACATGTATTATATTTTAAAAACAATTGTTTTAAAACTGGATAGCTATTGAGAAGGGAAAAATCGGTTGATATGTCATTCAAATACTGTAACGTCTCTAGTTCAACTTTTGTTTTGAACGTATTTGTAACTTTATGTTTAGAATTATCACCTAGCTCAAAAAAATCATCTAATGCCTGCGTAAGATTTGCTTTACTTATATAACCTTGCTCAGATTGTGTTTCCTTACCGGCCTCAAATACTAGCCTAGTTATATTATTATTCAGATTTTGTATTTCAAATCCTTCAAAACTATTGACCCATCTCAGTTTAAATTTTGGTATGGTAAAAGAAGCCAATATTGCATCCTTGCATTCTATCGTATAAATCACTTCATAGATACTGTTTGATGAAATTAAAAAAAACACTATACTATACCTGCAGAAGTACAGAATTTTGAACATAACGTTGCAATTGGCCCTATATTTGAAAAAAATTGAATAACTCAAAAACGGCTGATTTTTGACATAGGGTGTCTTAGTAAGTTTTGATGCAGAATTGTATGCCCGACACAGTATGTACATATATGGTAATTATCCATAGTAATAATAAATTTTGCTTAACTTTTATTCAAACATAATGAATTTTTTTATCTTTGAAAATTGCTTGCCTTATCCTTGCCTGCAAATAACCTTGCCAAACCTTTAGAAAAATTTGCGGCACATTTGTCGTACGGTTATTCGTCAGACTTTTCATAGACTTGCACAAGTGTACGATAGACTTTTCATTTGTCAAGTAGGGGCTTTGTCATAAGTATTTCACACACTTACTGTACACTTGCCGACATCAAGTCTATGACAAACCTTACGTTTTACGGCGGCAACCTTGTGCCAAATATTCCACATACTTAATTTGCTATCTGGGTTTGACTTTTTTATCTCAAGATGAAAACTTCTTAAATGCAATTGCAACTGGGGATGAAATCTGGGTATACTACTGGGACCATTTCATGAAACAAGATTCCAGTTTTCTGGGACGCGAAAGTAATTCTCTTAATTGAGTATACGCCAAAAAGGGCTACCATAACGGCAAATATCTACAACGACATGCTACACAATTGAACATCTCTATATGCAAAAGAAGACCCCACAATTTTGCAGAGAAAACTGTTTTTAGTGTGCAAGATACAAATTGTTCAAGCAGTAAACAATAAATTATTTCCGTTCAATACTCAAGAAATACTTGTGAGGGCGTCAATTTTTATCGAATGAAGACGTGGAAAAGGCTGTAGGATCGTATGTTGCGGAATTACCAAAAGAATTATTTTTAGCAGGTACCTATAGGGTTACGTGGAAAATTAAAATTTTGTTTGTCTTCTAACTCGTTTCTTTCGTAGTAAATACACGGATAACTTTTTTCAACTCCTAAAGCGCCAGTTGATGGATATACAACTCATAAATATATTGGCAGCAATTTTAAACTGAATCTGAATCGTCATTTTTGAAATTTTTGATTTGTATACCAATTTATTCTTAGCAGTCTTACGTGAATTATTCTTATAAATCTCTTCTTAACATTCAAACCGCAATATTTCAGCTTTTATAATCAGCTACAAATCAGCTAATTCTATATATTAGTTTTAACTGGAGAGTATCTAACTAAGTGCAGATCAGAGTAATTGGATAGGATTTAGTTCTTATTTCATTTTAACACCACTATTCGTGCATTAAAGGAAAATACTGAATGTAAATCCCTATTACACGATGTCATATCATGTATTTATTATAAACGAAAGGTCTGTTTTAGTTTTTAATTTTTTTGATGGAAATTCCATTCCATAAGGTAAAAATAATAAATTTATGTGCTTTGAAAATATTTAGCAGCAAAGATAATTTGATAATTGCATCGGAAAATTTCATAACTATTTCCATTTTAAGCTTTGTGTATCGGGGCGCTCACATCGACGGCACACTCTATAATCGTGGAAGAGAGACGCAACGCGCGAGAGCAGAGAGTACAGCTGGAAGCTGTAAGGTCCTTATTGATCTCGAAGTGTTCCTCTCCTGCGAGGACTCCACACCCGTTGTCCTGCCGCCTGTTTCGGTTCGGTTTTACAGAACGGTCATGGCACGCGCGGTGTCACACACATACGAACGAGTGACCGCAAACTGCTCGCATAACCTCCTTGTATTACAGTAATAATAATAATAAATAATAATAATAGTAATAATGTAGAACAAACGGAACGAAAAGTGATGATGTGTTATGCCGCCGGAATGATGAAGACCCATAAACATAATCAGATTACGGCCACATCCAGTGACGACAAATTTATCACGTTTGATAATCGCTCGGTTGAAGATTGCAATATGGGACAGAAGAAACGCTTAAAATGGTGGAAGTTCAATTGGAAACCAGTGCACCACAGAGAACTCACGTCAACACCGTTTCTAGTATTAACTAAAACGATAATAACCAATGTCGAACATGTTGCTTTTAGTACCTGAAAAATTTTGCACCAAAATCATATTACACAGGTTTGTTTTAAAGATCTAAAACGGACCCGTTTCAAAAGGAAAAATTCGGTGTATCAACATAATAGCATAAAATAGTGAATTTATTCATGATTTTACGATTCTTCCTCGTAATAATACGTATATACAAATTGAAAATATATTGAGAAATTAATAGATCTTTAGAGGAAATATTAAACAACACCATAATAATATCTATCTATATACGGAAGTTAATCCATTGAACAAAGCAACATTTCTGTTATTATCGCATTGTACAGGTTACACGCACAAAACAAAACTTATCTTCTAATAAAGCTGCAAAAAATTGTTATTGTAATACATTGTGATAGAGAAGAGATTCAAGCTTCGATTTAAACCGCAATCTCAAGTAGGTATACTTTTAATATTACTTGTTATTGTTACCTGTTGTGATTCCAACCAACCATTTTTTGTTTTCTTAAATAATTCAAATTTAAATCCCGATCTATTTATTTTAATTTAGTAGGAATTAAAAATTCAAATTAGTTAGATTTTTATTCAAAATTTATTTTGTAAACTTGTGTCAAAATTATAAGGGCTTAAAGGTGGTTAAATCTTTAAATGTCCGACAGTAATATCGTACGATTTCAACCTTTCATGGAATTCCTTAATGAAAGCGTTCTTCATGCTGGTTGCTAATATCACCCATATACTCAGGATAACAATCCAAATGAATCAACAGCGTGAAATGCCTGAACTATGTTTAATTCGTTAAGCTTCTGTAATTAACTGTTCTTTGATTTTATGTTGACGAACTTGAAATTGTCTTTGTCTCTATTAAATACGATAAGAAATAGTTGAGCTTGAGAGTATCTCACGAAGACAGTTTAAAAAAAAGTAATGGGTTAATGCTTTGCACATCTAAAATATTTTCAGTTGCACTTTCGATAATATCGCGTCTTTATAAACTTTAAACTTTCTTTGTGTTCTAACAGTTTGAAGTCCAAAAGTGTACAGACCGCCAGTTACAGCCACATCGACAAATAACCTGATACTTCACAAATGTCGTGTTTATTAATGGCAGCAATAAACTGAATAATCTCTTAAAATTAATTTAGGTATGTACACTTGGGTGCAATAAAAGTGGGACAATTTTGCTTCAAAGAAGCAATTATAATTTGTTCAATTTCAATGTAAATTTAATTATTGATTAATTGTCAAAATAACATTGATTAAATAAATGCGATGGGTTATAAGAGTCCTACTTTTTGTGCAACCAAGTGTACAAGCACATAATAATGTATGTTGTGGGGGTAAATCTTCAATCAGTTTGTACAACAATATATGCGACATACTATATAAAAAAGATGTTTCTTTATTTTCTATCTTAAGTCGAAAAGGCGTTCTTTATGGCAAGAAAAAGTTCAATGTTTTTAAAATTATTTACGAGAAAGTTGTTTGTGAGCCACAAATTGATTCGGGTTTAATATCTCTAACGCCATTTATCTGTCAAAATTTAGTAAAAGATGTATGAAGTGTTTCATTTAAAGTAACAAAGATTATGAAAACCGATATAACCGAAAGTTTGAGAGATATAGATACATATACAGTGGTCCCTAAAAAACCAGTCATCAATAATTTATGCTTGTTTGATCCACCATTAGACCTACAGTTTCTTGCCAGTGTATGTAAAAAAGACGCCCTTCTTAAAATGCACTGTAGTATGTGCTACAAACACTCTTAGTGTGCATATTAGGCCACTAAAATTTCCCGTAAGATTTGAGTAAGAAGCCTCTTTCTTTCGCGCACTGTCACGATACTTTTTTCTCCCACTGTACAAATAATTATTACTTAATATCCAAAATCCAAACAGCGTAACTTTCCGAAAATATTATATAATATTACAATCAGAAAACAACTGTTCCTTTTTTAATTGCCGCGAAAATTGAATTTTACAATTCTTGAAATATTTTTAAAATATTCTGTAAGTACAGTGAAATCTGTTTAACACGAAACTGAGGGGACCGAAATATTTTTTCGTGTTAAAGGGTATTACAAAAACTGTATATATATTGTACATATACTCAACAAAATTTCGTTTAGTACATTTTATTTACATAGATATGTTTGCATGCCTTTAACAAAAATCAATAAAACAAAAAGATAAACAAGAAGTTACTGAAATGTAATACATAAATTGCAATTAAAAAAACAAATAAAACGTTTATAACTTTTTTGAAAAATAATCTGATATACAGGGTGATTGGTGAGAATGGCCTATTAAAAGTATTATACAAACGGATCGGAATTTTAAAACAAAATTTTGCAATTGGATATGGTTGAATATGAACTATCGCGTGAAAATATTTTTGAATAAATATCACTTCCGGTTAACCGGAAGTGGGCATCAATTTCGATTTTTTAAATAGCATGCTATAAAATAAATTACAAATTTAGCTTCTATGATAAATTTTACACATATTTCATGTATCATACCTTATACCTAAATACCATTCCTCCTGAGTTATTTGCAATTAAAGAAAAAACTGACAGATCCCGATCTTACTTTATAGTGATATTACGTCACGTAAGAGTAAATGAGGCGATTGAAATTTTGCATACGCACAGCTGATATTATGTAGTTATACAGCATTTGACGTTTTTTTCTGTAACATTATACAGGGTGTTTAAAAACTTAGTTGCTTATAAATAAATTCAATCTGTGAAAAGTAAATTTTCTTAAATGGAAAGGTATATATTTTATTAGATATTATGATTCTACAAAATATTCTCTTTGAATCCGTATTAGGTGTTCCTATATCTAAAACGTAAGGTTAATAAGTTATAACGATTTAATTAATCTCCGTTACATAAAATGCTCAAATATGTCAATTTACAGAAGCAAGTATGCTTAGCTCATTTGTTTTACATACTTACTTGCCACTTATTTTGATGTCTGTCATTTTGTTAATCGTATTTTCGAAAATTCTTCCCATTGAAATATAGGAATATTAAGGGATCCTTTAGGCAAAAAACGCCAGATGATTAGCAAGAATTACCTCCGAATATAGAATGCCTCAATAGAAACGGTTGCCATGCCGAACCATTTAGATAACTTATTTATTTGTGTTATTATTATTGTTATTCTTATGATTTTTCTACTGTATCTTTTATATTATTTTAATTTTACCTAATTTGTTATCACTAATTATTTAGACCTTTGATGTAGATTTACTTTATGTTGATTATTCAAATACCAATTGTTGGAAGTATCTAGGAGAATTCTTAGATAATCTAAATTTTTTTACTGATATTGTTACACGTTGGGTTTTACTTTAAACTTTGGATTTTACTTTTATTTTGGATACACAAAAGACTCTTCAATCAACTAAT
The DNA here is from genome assembly GCA_023690525.1 of Holotrichia oblita. Classification (NCBI taxonomy): domain Eukaryota; kingdom Metazoa; phylum Arthropoda; class Insecta; order Coleoptera; family Scarabaeidae; genus Holotrichia; species Holotrichia oblita. The sequence goes on along the minus strand of JALQSN010000495.1, from coordinate 15,370 downwards.
ATTTTATTAAGTAAAAAAACGTTCAACAAAATATTTTCTTTTGGACACACTACTTCAACTGTTTTTTTAAATATCTGCCTTCTTAAATAATTATAACTGTCATTATTACTTAATAGGTATTGTTCTTCGAACCTAAAACTAAAACTTTTATATTTTAAAAATTCTTAGAAATTTTTGCTGATTATTGGTTGTAAATTTTAATATCTTTCACTAAACGTTTGATACGTTTATTTCACTATTTGATTACATTCACTTTGCATAATAAATAAACTCATGAGTACCTGATTTGGTCTATTATCAATGCTAATCCATTCTAACACAATATACTGAGAAAAATGTATTGCACAGAAACGAAACCAATGTTATTACAGAGGTAAAATAAAAATTGTGCAAAAATACTAAGATAACAATATGTTTTGTAACAAATAAAATAATTTTAGTGGCTGTAAAGTAAATAATCGCATTGTTTACCCTAATTATTGTACTGGTGCAGATCTATTTCTCTCAGTGTACGCGAGAACAACTAACTAAAATGACAGACGTCAAAATAAGTGGCAAGTAAGTATGTAAAACAAATGAGCTTAGCACACTTGCTTCTATAAATTGACATATTTAAGCATTTTAGGTACGGAGGTTAATTAAATCGTTATAACTTATTAACCTTACATTTTAGGTATAGGAACACCTAATACGGATTCAAAGAGAATATTTTGTAGAATCATAATATCTAATACAATATATACCTTTCCATTTAAGAAAATCTACTTTCCGCGGATTGTACTTATTTATAAGCAATTAAGTTTTTAAACACCCTGTATAATGTTACAGAAAAAAAAACGTCAAATGCTGTATAACTATATAATATCAGCTGTGCGGGTGCAAAATTTCAGTCGTCTCTTTTACTCCTGCGTGACGTAATATCACTATAAAGTAAGATCGGTATCTGTCACTTTTTTTCTTTAATTGCGAATAACTCAGAAGGAATGGTATTTAGGTATAGGGTATGATACATGAAATATGTGTAAAATTTATCATAGAAGTCGAATTTGTAATTTATTTTATAGCATGTTATTTAAAAAATCGAAGTTGATGCCCACTTCCGGTTAACCGGAAGTGACATTTATTCAAAAATATTTTCACGTGATAGTTCATATTCAACCATATCCAACTGCAAAATTTTGTTTTCAAATTCCGTTCCGTTTATATAATACTTTTAATAGGCCATTCTCACCAATCACCCTGTATGTATTTTTTGTATTGTCCTTTTTAGATAAACAACATTATCTCATTCGCTTTGATTTGAAACACTTTTTTATTCTCGCCGACCCGGCAGCTGTTTTTAGTATTTGGTTCATTCCGAGAAGCGATATCTTTTCGTGTTAAGCGATTTTTGTTTCGTGTTAAGAGAAAAAATGTATGCAAATACATAGTACTTTTTCGGGACCGCTTTATTGTTTCGTGTTAACCGATATTTCTTCTTAAGCGTTTTCGTGTTAAATGCATTTCACTGTATGTAGACTTAATGTACTTTTTTGTGCAAACATAAATGATTTTTAACAAAAAATATAAAAATATTAATTATTTCTTCAAATATCTTATTATTTGTCGAAAGGTAATAGTTTGCATCATTTTTACGGTTTCAATTCTGCAGGTCGACCAGAATCCCGTGGCAGTTGCGCTTAAGTCAGAGAGGTTGGTAAAAATATGACGTTGCAGCACCCAGTTGTGATTGGTGCGCTGATGTAAGAAGCGGATCTAATGGCTTATGCGTTGGGGGTATATAAGCCGAGAACGCTCATTCACGCTCGTTATATTGTTACATTAACAACAGATCACTGCCACGGCATTCTGGTTTGACTGTTAGATATTAATTGAAATAATTTTACAATTTTGATCCAATATTATTTTTGATTATAAAAAGTTTTGTTTAATTACAGTGAATGATTCGAATTTTAGAAAAATAATAAGAAAATCAACTAAAAATATAGAGAAAACTACATTCTAAATAAAACATTTTTAGTAAAATATGAGTAATAAAAATTTTTTTTGAAATCATAAAATGGAATGTTTTGTTTTTTTTCTATTTTTCAAACTATCGATAAAAATTTTCTTATCTAATGCCAACTTTTTGTCGGGAAACCTAAGAACTAAAATGTTATTTTGTAAACTAAAAATGTTTTTCAGTTGTAACATCTTGTGTCTCTTAAAAATATTATTATACTTTTATCTACTTTCTTTCATCTTTCATATACAGGGTCCGGCAACGAAGCGGGGACGGAAGATTACACGCTTATTTGAAAGTTTGTCAAATATTTAGTCATCAGATGTTCTTCTGCACCATCAAGTGCACGTTTTAAAAATATTTTGTTTTATACAGGGTGTTCCAGATGGAAATGCCAGACTAAAGTTGCATTTTTTTAAATGGAACACCCTGTATATTAATAGAGAAAATGATCCGCGCTTGAAAGCTGGTTAAAACGATATAATGTTGTATAGGCCTAAAGTTGATAGTTTCTGTGTAAACAATGATTTTACTTGATAAATTGATACATTTCAGTAGGCTATTCTGCATAGGGAAAAACAAAAGATTCGAAACCAACAGAGTAGAATATTTTTTACTAGTATGGACTGTCGTTACTATGTGAAATAAATTCTGCAGCTGCTCCTTTATACAGGGTGTTCACAATTTTGCAAAATCGAAGAAATCTCGAAATTTTTTAATGGAACACCCTGTATATTTTTTACTCATTGGAAAGCCCTTTTACTACGCTTTCTATTGATACCTCATTTGATGCACCTAGGATGGATTATTTTCTAATTATTTCTTCTTAAAGTTAGATTAATGAGAAATGCTTATATTTTTAATAGCTAATTTGCACTTCAAACCTACTGTAAGATTAGATATTCAACAAATAATCCATAAATGGTCTATAACAAGAAGAAACTCCATTTAGTATGAGAAACAAATGATTTTCATTCAGCGGTGAAAGCAAACATTAAATTAATATAAAGTAATATATAGCTTTTTCAATAGATTCACTGCTGATCAAGTTATCTGGTGTTTTAAGCTTGTATACTTAATAACCAAGTTGTAAAAAATTTCGTTTTGTGTTATACAGTATTTCGTTCAATCTTTAAAATTGTTATATTGTCTAACTCAAGAAATGGTAAATATGATATTTATTCTTGAGGAGTGTACAAGAAATTGTCTCCTAGCAAGTAGAGTATATGCAGAGAGATTTCCAAACCTTGAAAGAAAACCGGAAGCATTTGAAAGATTATTAGAGAAATTTATAGAAACTGATGGTGTAACCTACAAGAAGGAGAAACAAATAAACCGGTAATCAATAAACAAAGCGAACTGGCCGTATTATTAACAATACAGGAAAATTTACATACAGAACATTTAGAGCGAGTAAGGCCAGCTAGAAAAGAGATAGATCTAGAGTGGGGCGGTTGTAAAACATATACGGAATTAACGCATTGGCGAGCGTGCTATTCTGTTTATGTTTTACAACCGCTCCGCTTTAGATCTATCTCTTTTCTAGCTGGCCTTAGTCGCTCTAAATGTTCTGTATGTGGAGATGTAAGTATAGATGGTATTTCAAAGGTAACAGCTACTGAAGGTAGGAGCTTGCGTTTGTTGAGTATCTACTAAAATTAGTCAATTTCTTTTAAAGATTGAACGAAATACTGTATAACACAAAACAAAATTTTATACAACTTGGTTATTAGTGTACAAGCTTAAAACTGACACCTTTACTTTATATTAAATTAATGTTAGCTTTCACCGCTGAGTGAAAATCAATTGTTTCTTATACTGAATGGAGTTTCTTCTTGTTATAGACCATTTATGGATTATTTGTCGAATATCCGATCTTACAGTGGGTTTGAAATGCAAATTAGCTTCTAAAAATACAAGCATTTCTCATTAATTAAACTTTAAAAAGAAATAATTAGAAAATGATCTATCCTAGATGTATCAAATGAGGTATCAATAGAAAGCGTAGTAAAAAGGCTTTCCAATGAGTAAAAAATATACAGGGTGTTCCATTTAAAAATTTCGAGATTTCTTCGATTTTGCAAAATTGTTAACACCCTGTATAAAGCGAGCAGTTGCAGAATTTATTTCACATAGTAACGACAGTCCATACTAGTAAAAAATATTCTATTCTGTTGGTTTCGAATCTTTTGTTTTTCCCTATGCAGAATAGCCTACTGAAATGTATCAATTTATCAAGTAAAATCATTGTTTACACAGAAACTATCAACTGTAGGCCTATACAACATTATATCGTTTTAACCAGCTTTCAAGCGCGGATCATTTTCTCTATTAATATACAAGGTGTTCCATTTAAAAAAATGCAACTTTAGTCTGGCATTTCCATCTGGAACACCCTGTATAAAACAAAATATTTTTAAAACGTGCACTTGATGGTGCGGAAGAATATCCCATGACTAAATATTTGACAAACTTTCAAATAAGCGTGTAATCTTCCGTCCCCGCTTCGTTGCCGGACCCTGTATAATGTAGTGTGGGCAAACTTGAACTCAGTTGTTTGAGAGCATTTGGCAGCTCTAATTTATGTATATCCCTAAACATGCCACAAAATATCCAGCTTCATTATCATCGTTCTCAGCGGCATAGCATTGAGGTAGTATTTATTACAGGAGTTACGAAAATAATAGATTGTTTTAAACATATTTTTATTTGAAAAGAAGAAATAATGTTACAAATAACATAGACACTCTAAGTTTTAAATTAATTTCAATGTTGAAACTATTACTCATGTTCCTGAATACATAAAGCAAGTCTTCTTTTCATATTATCGAACACATTTATTAACATATTGTGCGTAATTTGATTTACCGCATTAATTATAGCCTCTTGCAACTCCTCTACATTATGTAATCGATTTATGTGGACAGTATTGTTTAAATAACCAAACAAAAAATCCGAGGAAACTTCGATAAAAATTGTTTAAAACAAGAATAGATAGAGTACTGTTAAATACCGTTTCCATCTCGTTATCCACTACGGAAATAAGTTCATAAAGGAAACTTATCGTGTTCAACAGTAAAGGCCATGAATAAAAATAATGCTCACAGTTTTTTACTAATGAAATGAAAACTATACTGATTTATAAAATGAAACTCAAATAATTTCTAAATGTCAAATAACGAACGACATTGACTTATTTAATCGACAAATTATTTTGAATAATCCCAACAACTTTGAAGTTGTTTGAAGCAACTAAAACTTATCAAAAGTCAGGTATGCCAAATCCTCTCAAACAATTTCGCTCTTATGTTATTAAAAACCAAAAAAAAAATGCCTGTAATAGGCGCTCATGATATATTGATGAAATTCACCCTGCGGACGAATGCAATGAAAACGGATCGAGCATTAGAAGCGGATCACGTGGTTTCGACCTGCCAGGTCTCATCAGCACAACTCCGAATGGAAGATCTAATTTGATCATTCCAACAATATACCATGAGTGCCTATTACAGGCATTTTCTTGGATTTTATATTGGCATTTCTCGGCGTTTTCATGCATTTTTATTCATAAAAAAAGCAATAGCAATTCACAATAGTTTGATATTGTAACACCAAATTTGAACATTTAACGCATATGGTAATAAAAACTGTGTTATATGTTACATGATCCAATCATCTTTAAGTAGGTATTGTTTATTTTGGGCAATAAAATTTTGTGATAATGGAGCATTTCAAAAAGAAAAACATAAATTAAGACTTAGTAACTCTACCATTTCCTCCTATTACTTAAATTTAATCTGCTTGGCATTGAGAGATTAAGATTTCTTCTTCTGGCTAGATATTTTCAATAATGTCCCATAATATTTCCGTTGGATGTGGTCTAACATTTAACTTTGATATTGCTTTAACCAAAAGACCTTAAATATTTTTAATGGAATTAAGGTTTGGACTTTTAGCAGGGGCAAGAGCAATGCTTCGTGATTATTATTTGCAAGCCATTGCCAAATTATATTAGCCGTGTGAACAGGGCAGTTCTCTTGTTGAAATATGAAATTGTTGTCTAGATATATCTGACTGACTGATGGCAAATGTTGGAAAATCTTTTCATCAGTAAAGAGCACCTTTTCCCAAAATTTATTGTTTATGTTTGGTATAATTGCAAATGTCTGAATTTGAATTTTATGAATAAATTAATTAATTCGACAGTGAAGTTTATAATTCTCAAATTTACTTCAAACAAAGAATTAACAATATAATTTAGTTAATGTAGTATTTTATTTTTTACAACGTTATCTGCTGAAAATGTTCTATTTCGTGATCTTGGCCAAGTCATACACTCAATGTTGGACCAAATGCAAGCCAATTTGTGTCGTGAGCTATTTTACCGAGATTATATATTAACTGTCAAAAACACGTACGCGATAAAATACAGTTATTCGTACATTTCTTGCAGCGGGATCGTAACTAGAATGTATGAAGCTCTTTAGCCCTAATTTCACTGCAGCAAGCAATTGCTTTTATAAATAATTGCGTGTAATAATTGAAATATATGTACTTATCCGTGAAAGTACAATATATACAGGGTGTTTCGCGAAGAGTTTTGATTAGTAGGTTTTGGGGATGTAGTAATAGGTGAAATGTAAAATTTTATCAGATTACACTATCGATAATGCTGGTTTTAAATATAATATTTTCATGAATAATCTACTTCCGGTACACCGGAAATACATACCAACTCGCTTATTTTAAATAGAACATGGTATTTTTTATTTTATTTTTCAATTCTCTATCAAATTTTGAGTAAATTTCATGCACCATGTCCTATACTAAAAAATAATAGTTTTTGAGATATTTCATTTTCTTTTTAATTTTTCTAGAAGAACACAGTCCCAAATAAATCACGATATTGCTGCAAACAAACACGCTACTGACGTAAAATTTGACATGGCGAATTGCTAAAGTGCCTCGTCCTTTGAAATGCAAATTTTTTTATACTCGCTTATTTCACACACCCTGTATAGAGACCCTTTTAAAAGAAATAAACTATCTTTAATAACTATTAATTTTGCCTTCCAAAATCTAATTAGATTAAAGCACGCTTTGGAGGCCTCCATTTACAACGTGAAATTGAAAAGGTGGCAATTAAATACAGCATTCTTAGGTTTAATTGTAAGCTTAACTTCAAATATTTGCATAAAGCGTTCTATTCAACGCTGCGCGCTTTCAGACATCTTCGTGATATAAATCTGGCTGAACGAATCGAAGAACACATTCCGACAACTTTATGAATTACAATCACCCTGAGATTGCCTGTATTTAATATTTAGGGATGTTTTTACTGTCCCTCTTCTCCTATCCATTCTTAATTAGATGCTCAGAAAAAAAACGCAAAATTTGATGATACTCACTTAAAATTTTAATAGAAAGTAAATTTAAATTGCTAAGAAGTAAATAACGTAAAAGGAATCAATTTCTTTTCCGAATGAAATCCTTCATTTTTCCCCGTTTCCTTTTTACTGTTTATATTAATATTAATTGCGTGTTTAGGTTCTATTATAAAGCAATCTTCTCTAAGCTTTCGTTTCTTTTGTTTTAGAGATTGTTCCCGAATCATGGTCGATTTAGGCGGTTATGTGATAATCTTGGTCGAAACCAAAGATAAAAAAATTAAATTATATGGTAAGTAGAATTAGTTTTTTGCATATTTTAGTTTAAGTGCAGCTTGAACTTAATTTTTAAATTAACACAATTTCAACTCAAACTCAAAAAGAGATATTAATTATTTCCCAAGATCATTGCAGCTGTCAAATTAAAAAAAAAGAACGTTTATAGTGCACGATAAATTCTACGGTTGTAGTTTTATATTTGTGCCTAACTTCTTTCAGTACTGTAATTCTGCCGCCATGATTAGTTACAAGACGAGCTTCGTGTATGATTCTATACAATTTCTTATAACATACGTAATGATAAATATTTTGTGATCCTGCAGGAGCCCTGGCTATAACCATGTCCGCACTATTGATGGTAAGAATATTGAATTGAATAGCTTCTTTCGTTTCACGACTGTTCACAATATACAACCGAAGATTTCTTATTAAATCAGCCCAGTACTACCAACATACGGATTAGACTGATAAAAAAATTTAATGTGACAGTTGATACAAACTTAAACATAACATCGTCAGCCGGACGACCCTTATAAACGTCGCGTCGGAAGTTTGGCCGATCTAAATATCCAGTTATCGAATCGACAAAGACGCTTAAAATGATGTGCGAATCAACCTGACCTCGTTACATAGGAAACTCAACTACGACCGAAGTTTTGCGGTAATAACTATTCCGACAACGTTCCGGTTCGTTCCCATGCTACCATGTCTACATTATCCCATCCCGTTGATTATAATCCGGTCGATTGTTGTGCGAGAGATTTTCGTCATATCGCATCGTCAATTACGCAACATCAATTAGAATTTCCTATCATAGTGCCAGTTGAACGGGCGAACCTTGCAAACTGCAATATAATCTCATCCCGTCGTTTAATAACGACCTCCTGCATTTCTCAGTTCCAATTTAATGTCGACCTTTCTTGATAATCAATCATAGTATCAACGTAAACATGATACCGTAGATTTGCACAAAAAAAAGGTTCTACGTGAATTTGTAGATATACGAAGGAGATTTAATTGAGTAAAGTTGCGCTTAAGTAATTTCTATCAAAATTCCCGTTGGATGTGAACAAGAAAGAATAAAGTTGAATGTTAATCTAGTTTCCGTTCCGTTTAATATTTCTGTGGTGTTGTGGTAATACATTGATAAAATAATTAAAACATGTTTATTTTGACGTTTTGGAAATTTATTTTTATCAAGAAAATCGAGACGTTGCATGTTAGAATTTTAAAATTCGGTAATATGATTTTGGCTAAAAAATAAAAGAAGAATATTGTCATGAGGCTGTTTGTTACTGGAGCAATTGCCGGATGAATGGTAACAGACGTCAAAATTATTACAACATAGGTAGTTTGTTCTACGGAGAATCCAATCCTGCTGATAATAGATAGCCATGGAACAAATGTGGTCTTGGAAGTCATTTACTACAAGGGCAAGGTGTAACATTCTCTCCTTTTAGTTCAATACACTTTGTCCAACCTTTCTCTATCAGAGGGATTCCATATTTGAAGTGCAATTCCGGAAGGTCTGCAAAATATCCATTTATCGCTGCAATAACCTCTTTGTTTGACCCAAAACGTTTTCCAGCCACAAATTTCAATCAGAGGGAGCCAAATCTGGTAAATAATAATGGATGTTCCAACAATTCAAATCTTTAAATTTTTCTCTTGCCAAAGCACTTTTGTGGGCTGGTGCATTGTCCTAATGCAACACGTTTTTTTTTTTTTGCAATCCAGGCCTGATCTCACGAATTTTTCATCTAGTTGGTCAAGAACACGTGCGTAGTATTCGTCAATTATCGTTTTACCATGTGCCATCCCAGAAAGCATTAGCCATGATCTATCCGGCAGATGAAATTGACTTCGCTTTTTTTGGGGGCAGAACTACCGTCTACCAGCCACTACTTTAACTGCTGGTTGAATTCTTCTTAAAACGATCGATGTCGATTGTCTAGAACCATATTGTTTACTTTCCCGATGTTTTGGCATTCCGTCACGTGGATCATCTTCAAGAAATGTACGACCACGTTTAGCAGCTCATTCCAAACAAAATGTGACAAACCGAAAAAAGTTAAAGAGAGAAAGTCAGATTTTTCTGATTCAAAAAGGACTTACATTCTTGAAAATTGTGTTGTTTTTTACAGTAGTTTTGCGAAAGCAATATAGAATTTTGAGCTATAGGTATTCGAATATGCCTTCATCGTCCATATATTACAAAATCACTTCACAAATTTAGTGACTTTAGATAGTGTTAGATAGTGCTCTCAAAACATCTCTGACCACCACTACCAATGTTTAAAAAATTAGTTTCTACTATTTTATAAAAGCGAAGTTTCGGGCTCTAACAAAACGTTAGAAATGAAAAGTAAACGTTTGAGTTTTCCGGTTGTATTGCGTTGCTAAAGTAGACTTTTTCGTCCAATGACGTAAAGTAAATAAAAAGAGAACGAAACAATGAACATTTTACGTTTTAGTGTACATACTCATCTTTAAATTTCTCTGGTAATAGTGAGATACATTCAAAGAGAGTGTTTTTTGTTTGATTACAGATTTGTTTGCAGATTACATTGCCAACTAATTGTAACTGCATAGAAAGTTTCTCATCTAAATAGTTATTTTGTACTTGCTTATCAAAACCTGTCATTTCACGATTCGATTTGCGTGCGTAAAAAGTCACTTTAAGCACGAGTGCGTAAAAGTAAAGTTGGTACTTCCTGGAACTTGATTAATTTAGTGACATTTTAAAATCATAAATCCCTAACCTTAATAATATGGTCATAAACGATAACGTATTTAACAATATGTATTATTATTATAGTTCTCGTACAAAAAATATTGTACAAACTTCGTGCGTGAAACATTTCGCGAATTCGTGTCCATAAAGCGCTCGCCTCCGGCTCGCGCTTTAAACTGGTCACTCATTCGCGAAATATGATTTCACGCACTTGGTTCATAAATAACTATTTACGTAGAAAAAATTTATTTTAAATGTTATAATATTTTATAAAAATATTTGATATAACAAGCGATACAACAAGCTCTTTGTGATGTTCGGAACTTTTGAAGAGCCTCGTCTTCGCCTCGGTCATTCAAATATCTATGTAGGGGAGAGTAGGGTAAATTGGACCGCTTGATAAATTGGACCACATCAATTGTAAGCAACCCTTAAATCATTGTGGCTCCATCTTGTGCTGTAAAATTGAACTTTGATGTAGAAATTTTACCGACACATCGTTTGATGCCAGTAGCAACGTAAACTTCTTACCTTGGCGGTTTTTAGTTTATAACGTGTTTTATTGTAAAATTTTGGTTGATTGAACACTCAGCTGAGCGGCTGTTGCTAAGGTTAGTACTTTTTTTTTTTCTTTGGTATGTGTGTCATTCAATGGGCGTCAATTTGACACGAAACATAATCTTATATAGTTTAAACGAATAATGATAAATAACCTAACCTAAATTATTGCGCAATTTGGTAAATTGGACCAAAGTCGGTTTGGTAGATTGGACCGGTCCAATTAACCAGACTATGTAATTTTTATTACCTAAGTTTTATGTGTTTTTGAAGGAAATGTCTAAAAGAGGCAATTACGGAAAGTGGACGCAGGAACAATTGGAATTGGCAATACAGGCTGTATCGGAAAAAGGCTCGGTCTAAACGCTGCCTCCCGTCAATATGAAGTGCCAAAAGCAACCATAAAAAGGCATGCCCATGAAAAAATCAAAGAAGTAAAACCAAAGCTCTCGGAAGAATGCCCGTGTTCTCTGCCACTATGGAAAAGGAGCTCGCTGAGCATATTCTTCAGTTTGAAGAAAGGATGTTTGGCCTCACCATTACAGATGTCAGAAGATTAGCTTTTGACGTAGCGGAAAAACACGCTGTAGAACACAATTTTAACAGAGACAAGAGAATGGCAGGGAAAGCTTGGTATTATGGATTTATGGCGCGAAACAAAAATCTAACACTGCGCCAACCCGAAGCTACCTCCATGCAAAGGATAAAAGGATTCACTGAGAAAAGAGTGGTCAAGTTTTTTACTCTTTTGGAAGGCTTGGTGGATGAGAAAAGAATAACCGGGAGTAAAATTTACAACGTTGACGAGTCAGGGTTCACAACGGTTCAAAAAAAGCCATCCAAAGTTATTGGGCTAAAAGGGAAACGCCAAGTTGGAGCTGCCACCAGCAGCGAAAGGGGCGTAAACACCACAATTGTTTGCTGCACAAGCGCTTCCGGAAACTATATTCCGCCGATGATCATTTTTAAAAGAAAAAGACAGCCGCAAGAACTCGAACTCGGTGCACCTACGGGTAGTATTGTGACAATTTCCGATACCGGATACATAAACTCGGAACTTTTTGTTGAGTGGCTAAAGCATTTTTATAGTCATGTTTCGTCATCTAAGGATGACCCTGTCTTGTTGCTCCTGGATGGGCACAGCACGCACAGCAAAAATCTCGCCGCTATCAACTACGCAAGAGACCACGGCATCATTCTCCTGCAACTACCCAGCCATACAACTCACAGGCTGCAGCCCTTAGATGTGGCTTTTTTTAGACCACTGGGTCAGTACTATGTTGAGGCTCAAGAAAAATGGTTGAGACACAATCCAGGAAAACTATTTCACAATTTCAAGTTTCTGCGTTGCTGAATGAAGCATACGGAAAAGCGGCTTCTGTGCGTACGGCTGCCAATGCTTTCAAAGCCAGCGGTATTTGGCCAGTTGATCGTCTTATCTTCACTGAATCAATATTCTCTGCGTCCCGGGCTTTGAAACCAAGCTTTCCTTTGGAATCAACAGAAACACCTTCAACATCATCGAGATTTTTGGAAGATCTAACAGAAGTGCTGCCTCTGCCGCAAGCTGATCCATGTGAAAACACAAAACCTGTTCGCAGTCAAGACGCTGCAGTACTTACTATTACGCCATACAAAGCGGATTTAGAATCCAGGAAGAGACCAACTCCGAAAAGAATTAAGAAAAAATTGAATTTTGGAACTGATACTATGATCAATCAAGAAGAAAAAGATGGGTCAAGTAAAAAAAAAAGAAAAAAAGGTAGATTATGACTCTTCCAGCAGCAGCGACGAAGAACCAGGCGATATGAGCCCCTGGCAGACTCGTCCGGAGGGGAAGACTTTATTGACGTAGAGCAGCCACCTTTAGAGGGAGATGTGAATGTCGCCGAACTGCAGAAGGAGATTTTGTGTTGGTAGCATTGAAAAATGACAAAAATAAAAAAGTTTATTATGTTGCACAAGTGGAGACTCCCAAAGAAGGATCCTCCGATTGTTCGGTCGTTTACTTGAAAAAATCTTTAAAGCATAGGCATGGATTTGTCTTTCCTACGGCAATACAACCCTACCCTGTCGCTGATGAAGAAATTGAAATGGTGCTGAAGCCACTCACATCCGGTGGTACCAAGCGACAGAATTCAATATTGACTTTTGAAATTAATTTTGATAATTTAGACATACGATAAGTGCCTTGTTCGTTAACTTGTTTTCTTTTCTTTCATTTTCATTTTGTACTTTGTCTTTGTTTTAAGAATAAAAATGAATTTTCAACACTAGCTATATTATAGCACCCTACCTACACAATGAAGAATTATATTTTCCAGCCATATCGAAGATATACTACCTACTGTTGTAAACTATCAGCTGTGGTTCAATTTACCAAACCAGTTTTGGAAATTGGACCGTTTGCAGAGTTTAGGGGAAAAGGGTGTAGTAATTTGCAACATACGATTAACGATATGCAATTTCTATCGAAGTTGGTCAAGGTGATAAGGTAAAAAACTAATACAATAAGTAACCTGATATACCATTACATACTTCAGAAAAAAATTGGAAGTGCAAAGTGGTCCAATTTGTCCGACCCTCCCCTACTTCCTCATAGTAAATTTTCGTATCTTGTAACTACATATTAATGGCTATAAAAACAGGTAGGTGTTACTAATTATTAGTAATTGTAGCTGTCAAAATTGTCAAATTGTAAGAACATAAATTTTTAGTTGCTATGAAATTATAAAAACCATTCTTAACTGTCATTACAGTTGCGATTTCTTACACCTGATTGCAAAAAATGTATCTTTTCAGATTGGACGATTGCAATTATCGGTATTTATGAAATATATTAAGCTGTATTAAAATACACTCGAAAGTAGACAAGAAACAGTTTTCTGTCATGACTTTCTCAAAATGATTTTGTGTAATTGTGGCTTCAATATTATCTGACAATATTTTGTAATCTATCAAAATTGACAGTTTTTCGATTGATTTCCAGTAAATTTTTAGTTTAGGTACGGTTTTATTGCTAGATTTGTTTATAATTCTTAATAATAATTTTGACTTATTAATCTTGTTTATATTAAGCAAATCTTTCAATTCCTGAAATATTTCCACTTGTAGGTCAATAAACCAACAATTAATTAAATGCCAATTTATTCCAGAACATATATTTTTTACTTTTACACTTCGGTAAATTAAACAAAAAAGTGTAATTAACAGTTTAGTATATCCGGCTATTAAATTAGCTCACGCTGATTTTAGAAAAAGAAAATTTAAGCAAAGTTAGAACAATACTAGAAAAAAATAGTTATCCTAAAGAGTTTTATAATAAATTAATCACAAAAAGAATAAATAAAATATATAACACTGGTAAATCATAACATATACCACACTATATACCATACATAAACAATTTAAGCGACACAATAAAACACGAATTTAAAAATCAGACATTCACATAACTTTCATACCTACCAACAATAGACACTTAGACACAAATTTAAAATCAACCGTTAAACAAGATAATCAAAGTAATATCGTTTATAAATTAGATTGCAAAGATTGTAACAAAAGGTATATCGGACAAATCAAACAATATTTAAAGAAACGAATTTATAATCACCAATACACTGTTACACACAACGTCACCGCTGAAACTGCTTTATCTAAGCACTCTAAAGATAGACGACATAAATTTGATTTTCATGTCTCTAATATTTTAAAAAGGAAAATAACTACAAAAAAAGATTAATTTACGAAATGATATATGTACATTAAAAAAAATGAAAACGCGGTTAATTTTAGAACTGATATTGATAATTTAAGTATTATTTATAATAATTTAATTCACGCGTAAATTTTATTAATTTTAAGCTCTTGACTAGGTTTTTAGCCATGCTTTTCACTAGTCCTTGAACAGGATTGGCTTGACAAAAAATAGATTGATATACGAATACTTCAAATCATTTTAATTTTTATACTTGTATTAAACCAATATATCCTTCATTATTATTTGACAATGTAATTAAAATTCGATATATCAATGATTTCTTTGTTTTTTAGATATTTTTGTTGATAGGCATGGCCATTTATATTATTAATATTTTGACACATTTTAAATATCAATTTCTTCCACTGAAGAGAAGTCTTATTAACGGAAACATAATATTATATGTCCTGGAATAAATTGGTATTTAATTAATTGTTGTATTATTGACCTATGTACAAGTGGAAATATTTCAGGAATTGAAAGACGAGTACATAAAGGTCACAAAGTAGATATATTAATTAAGCAAATATAATAGGAGTACCATTTTATAATATATATTTCCTATCATAATGACATTGATATTAGTGACATTTCTAAATAAAGCCAGTAAAGAACAATTTTTTTTTTGTTTACTTTGCTATCGACAG
>JALQSN010000494.1:0-37826 GCA_023690525.1 Holotrichia oblita | reverse complement strand
TAACTACCGCAACATAACGGACATCTCCTCTGACGGTAAGCCTAAATGCCCGCATTGCGGCGAAATATAATTGAGCCATGCAACCTGTATATGACCCATTATTGGAATCGTCTTACAGAGTTATTCTTGAATCAATAGCCCTCGAAAGTGTAACCTCGTCGGCGTACTCAATATCGCTGCCCATGCTGATGCCCTGAGCCAGCCTTGAAACCTTTACGCCGAACGGCTTAATCAATTTTGCGATATACATAGCCGTCGCCTCGCCCTCAACGTCGGGATTGGCTGTTAAGATTACTTCCTCCGCGTTTGACAGGCGGCCTATAAGTTGTTTGATTCGGATATCGTCGGGGCCTCTGCCGTCGATAGGAGATAAAGTACCGTGCAGCACGTGATAGCCGCCTTTAAACGAAACCGCTTTTTCAATAGACGCGACGTCCTTAGGGTACGCTACAACTATTATAATTTTATCCTCTCTGGTCTCGCAAAGCTCGCAGATTTCTTTATCTGTAAAATTGCCGCACTTGCCGCAATATTTTACAAGTTTTTTGACGTCCTTTAAAGCGTTTATAAAATCGTCTACCTCCGCCGGCTCCATGTCGATAACACCGTAAGCATAACGCTGGGCGGTTTTTATTCCTACTCCCGGAAGACGCGAAAATTTATTAATAAGTTTTGCTATGCAGTCAAGCTGTTTCATTTGTTAAAATCCGATACCCGCCAGCGGCAAGATCTCCTTTTCTTTCTCGTCAGCTTTTTCGTAAGCGTCGTTAAATGCCGCGATTATTAAGTCTTCCAGCATTTCAATATCGTCAGGGTCAACAGCTTCGGGCTTAATCGCGATAGCGGTAAGCTTCTTTTTGCCGTTCATAGTTACCGTAACGATTCCGCCGCCGCTTTCGCCTTCAATTTCCATTTCGGTCAATTCTTCCTGAGCCTTAGCCATCTGCTCCTGCATTTTTTGCGCCTGCTTCATCATTTGAGCCATATTCATTCCGCCGCCGTTAAAACCGCCGTATTTTGCCATTTTCTTAATTCTCCTTAATTTATTCTTTACTTATACTTTTATATTCGTTTGCTTTCGTTTTAGTTCAAATTATTTTATACTATGAGAAGTTGAGAGTCGCGACCGTGCTTGCACGGGCATGACCGAAACGCCGAAATAGTGCAAATGTTACTTTATTATATTAACCTTTGAATTGCCCGCTAATTTTTTCATATTAGCAATCTCTTTATCCATATCTACGCCTGCCGCCTTTTTTTCTACAACCGCCGTAAGATTAAGATTATCTGAAACAAGCGCCCCATTTATTTCGTTTATAGTATCCGCGTCGCAAAATTGGAAATAGCTTTCATTGTCGGCAAAAATTATAAGCTTATCGTTCTCAATTTTGTAGTCAGTATGTTCCCCTATTAACGAATACATTTTAAAAACGCCCTTTGTCCGGAAGTAGGTAGTCATTCTCCCCCAAATACTTTTCGCGTCCATCGGCTTAAAATCGTTATCCGGCACATGACTTAAATTTTTTTTTTCGTCCGGCGTTTCTATTTGATTGCCGGTGCCGTTTGATTTTGAATATTCTCCGTTATTTATTTCGCTTTCCAGCCTTCTTACTCTTTCGGTAAGTGCGCTTATATCGGCGTCGAATAGTTTTGCGGCTTTTATTGCCGCCGCTTCAAGCACAATCTTAGGAGATACGGAATATCTGAGCTCCGCGTCGATTCCCGAAAAAATTCGGATAATTGAAGTTAATAATTCAACCGAACAGCTTTGCGCCGCGGCTTTCATTTTCTCTATGTTCTCTTTTGTGTCCGATAACAACGTATCTCCCACAGTTTTTAAAACCAGTAAATCCCTGGCGTATTTTGTAAGCTCTTTTGCGATTAAGCTCATTGACTTGCCTATATTAGAAAGTCCGTCTATTTCAATGAGACATTTTCCTATTTCGGAAGATGCGATAGAATTAAATAAAGACGAAATTTTATTTTTGTCGGTCGCCCCTAAAATATCAAGAACGTCGGTTAATTTAAGCTCGCCTTCAGCGTAATTAAGACACATGTCCGCGATAGAAAGGCAATCCCTTACGCTGCCTTCGCTCTGCTCCGCGATAAACCTAACGGCCGCCGCCTCAAAAGCCTTATTTTCTTTCTTATAAACTTCCGCTAAGTGCCTGCTTAGCTCGCTTGCAGAAACCAACCTGAAATCGAACCTTATGCATCTTGACAGAATAGTGGCGGGAAGCTTATGCACTTCTGTGGTTGCCAAAATGAAAATTACGTATGAGGGAGGTTCTTCTAATGTCTTTAAAAGCGCGTTAAATGCGCTGTCGGTAAGCATATGAACCTCGTCTATAATATAAACCTTGTATTTGCCTGTAACCGGCGGATACTGGACTTTTTCTCTTATATCGCGGATTTCGTCTACCTTATTGTTTGACGCCGCGTCAATTTCCAGAATGTCAATATTATTAGCGTCGCTTAAAACCCTGCACGTTCCGCATTCGCCGCAAGGCGAACCGTTTACGGGCGTAAGGCAGTTAACAGCTTTGGCAAAAATTTTGGCGCAGGTTGTTTTTCCGGTTCCTCTGCTTCCGGTAAAAAGATAAGCGTGACTTATCCGCCCGCTCTTAATCTGATTTGTAAGAGTGTGCGTTATATGCTCCTGTCCTATTACGTCGCTAAAGGTAAGCGGCCTGTATTTTCTGTATAATGCTAAGTTGCTCAATATTTTTCTACCTTCCGTTTTCTTAAGTATATAATAATTCTTTTTTTATGTCAACGGATTCAATCTTTTTGAAAGCTGGCTTATTTTATCCGGCCGCGGCTTTAAATATAGTTTTTTTGTATAATTTATAATTAAACTGATAATAATACTTTTTAGAAGGAGGATTAAAAAAATTATGGAAAAAGAAAGAACTTATAAAATGGTAGCATGTATTAGTAATATTGTTGCTATCTTAGCCGGGCTTATGGTAATACTTTCAATGTTTATGCCTTATTTAAAAATAAACGTTGGTGACGTTTCCAATTCGCTTGGTTCAGGTTTTAAATTTCTTACAGGTAAAAACACGAGCGGAAAAATTATGGCCTATTTAGTTCTGTGCCTGATATTTGCGTTATCGCCGCTTGTTTTCGGAATAATGAGAGTTATTAAATTCCCTTTATTCAATACTAAACTTTTCAGCGCTCTTTTTGCTCTTATCGGCGTCGGCCTTATTATTTTATCTGTACTGACGTTTACTGCCTTTAAAGATACGTCAGGCTTAGATATTACTAAACACGGAATGGGACTGATTATCAATCTAGTTTTCTCTATCTTAGGCGTAATAGCCGCTATAACCGGCGCTGCCGCTACTACT
Organism: Holotrichia oblita; assembly: GCA_023690525.1. Lineage (NCBI taxonomy): Eukaryota > Metazoa > Arthropoda > Insecta > Coleoptera > Scarabaeidae > Holotrichia > Holotrichia oblita. The sequence goes on along the minus strand of JALQSN010000494.1, from coordinate 34,470 downwards.
ATGTTTCATAAATAAATTAAATTAAAAATAAATTACTTAAAACCCTTTAAGAATTCATAACCGGATTCATAAAGGGTTTTAAGTATTAAAATAGTATTGCTTAATATAAATATATGTGATATAATATTTTAAGCATGAAATTAAACGGAGGGAAATTAATGAAGTGTAAAAATTGTAATGCAGACGTTCTGGACGAGGCTGTATTTTGCTCTAAATGCGGCGGCCGGATGGACGGCAAAACCAAATGTATCTCTTGCGGGGCTATGATAGCCGAAGAAAGTGACTTTTGCTCCTTTTGCGGAACAAACCAAAAAGCCGCGGAAGCTAAACCTTCTTCTGTAACGCCGCCTCAACCCAGGCCGCAAAAACAAAGCGGCGCTGTATCTGCCAAAATAGGCGCGGCGGTAGCAAAATATAAAAATCTAAGCATATATATTTTTTCCGCAATACTTTGCGTTGTGATGTTCGGCTGTTCTTTTTTGCCTGTTTATAAATTAAAAACTACCGAGCTTATGGGCGGTTATTATGAAACTGAAGTAAAAATAAGTACGATAGATATAGTTAAAGCTATGTTTACCAGCAAAGATTACGACGAACAGGATTTTCAAACTTATTTGTCAAATAAGTTAAAAAACATCAATCCTATAATTTATAAAATCAGCAGAGGACAAGAATTAACTAAAAAAGAAGAAAAGCAGCTTAAAAAAGCGTTTTTAGATATTAATTTTGCTAAGTCCGCGTACGCTAAAGAAAGTAAGGAAACAAATCATTCAATGAGTTCAGTACTTACAACAATCGGAATTATCGGAATAATTCAAATGCTGAGCTGCTTAACGTTCTTTATACTTATTCTCATAGGAATTCTTAAAAAATGGAAAATGCGGTGGCTGTTGCTAACATTCTTAATACCGCTTGCGGCGGCAGTTTCGCTAATCGCTTTTATCTCTCAAAATATGTTCTTAGGCTTTACTCTCTCAGGCGCAGTCGTTGTGCCGCTGATAATGAGTATCATAGGAATGCTGGCAATATTTATAGATACTTTATTAAAACCAAAATCAGATATCGAAAACTGTATAGGAAACAAACCGTCTGCATATAAACGCAAAAATATTATTTTTCAGGCTGTTACCGGATGTTTGGCAGTTATTATGATGATTTGCGCGTCTACAGGTATTGTTAAAGCGACAATCGATACCGGAGATAAAGAAGTGAACGCTTATTTTAACGCAACGGATAATTTTATGTACACAGACTTTTATAGATACTACGATTTACTGGATGCGAATGAAGCAGAGGAGCTGAACTTTGAGTCGGACGATATTTATGATGTAATATTAGATGCTTTTAATACTTACAGAGGAACTGAAGGTTTAGAAAGAGCACAATATCTTACATATTTATATAATATTTATTTAGCGATTGACGTTCCTACATCAATAGGCATAGTCGGAGCAATTCCGTATTTTTATCTTGCAAGTATGCTGACGCTGATTGGCTTGCTTTGTATGTCTGTCTTTAATATAACAAATAATAAAACCAGAAAAAACATTGTTAATTTAATTTTAAGCGCTTTCTCATTTGTATTCTCTCTGCTGATTGTTATCTTCAGCGGCGTAAGCTCGGGGCTTATTAACCAAACCTTTGCTTCCGGAATAACGCTGAGCGTAGGGCCGGGCGCAATAATGTTCCTGATATTTGCTACTCTTGGCTTAGGATATTCAATATTCCTGCATCTTTATCAAAAAAAGAAAAATAAGCCAGAGATTATAAAAGCGGAAGCCGTTAACTTAAATACAGAAGTCGCCGTACCTCAAGAGACATCTGACATAATGGCGGAGACTGCAAAGGTATAACTTAAATTAAAAAAATCTGTAATAAAGTTAAATCAGATTTTTTGCTGAATTTAAAAGGCTTGACACGGTATGCTATAATAGAATTAGAGAGTATTAATTATTTAAAAAACAAAAAACAGATTTTTTGCCGAAAACGGCAGAGAGTCTGTTTTCGTTTTGGAGAAAAAATAACGACTGCCCTTCAAATTTGACAGTCGTTATTTTTATTTAATTAAAATACTATTTTTTTTGTGTTGTTTAAGCAACAGCCTTTGTCAAGAACGTCGCCTACTACGAACGAACCAACTGCGCCAAGGCCTGCAACAATCCCGCCGATAAGAGCCATAGTTGCGCCAATACCTGCTTTAACAGTTTCATTCAGTTCTTTATAATCTCCTGCGAAAGGCGAACCTGCGCTTATCAAGTAGAGAACGCCGAATACTAGTGTCAGAAAGCCGAGAACCGCGAATACGATGCCGAATATTTTGGTATTAAACATCTTAAGCGCGTCTACCTTGCCGCCAACAATACGAAGCGCCGCGAATAATAAGGTAACAATACCGAGAATCAGCGTAACGTAAGTTGACATTTTAAGTAAGCCGCTTACGCTCTTCGACGCGCCAGCGTCTTTCGCTTCTTTCATAAATTTGAAAGCCGAGCCGTCCCCGTCTTTTGCAAAAGTCATGAACAGCGCGATAATAGCCAAAAGCGCCCCCACTGCTGCAACAATGTTGCAAACCAACACAATAGTCTTAGAATTTTTCATTAAATAGTTTCCTCCTTATAAAAAAACTAAATATATTTTAGCATATAGTTTTGCGTTTGTAAAGGGAAAATCTGTTAATTCTTAAAAAAGTACAAGCTTTGTGTAAATTGTACAAGTTTTTGTGTAAAAAATATGATAATTTTGTGCTATTTTGTTAAAATTTAATCTTTATATTTATCTTCATCGCTCCACGCGTACATTTTTCTAAGCTCCGCCCCGACTGTTTCCAGCGGTTGTTCCGCTTCGTTACGCTTAATCGCGTTAAAGCTTGCTCTGCCGTTGTTATTTTCAGCTATCCAGTTAGACGCGAAGGTTCCGTCCTGAATTTCCTTTAAAACCTTTTTTCATTTCTTTTTTGGTTTCGTCGGTGATAATTCTTTTACCGATCATATAATCGCCGTATTCGGCGGTATCCGAAATTGAATAGCGCATAAATTTAAAACCGCCGCGATAGATAAGGTCTACAATAAGCTTCATTTCGTGTACGCACTCAAAATAAGCGTTTTGGGGTCGTAGCCGGCTTCGACCAGGTTTCAAAGCCTGCTCTCATAAGGGCGGTAACGCCGCCGCAAAGAACCGCCTGCTCGCCGAATAAATCTGTTTCGGTTTCGCATTTAAAGGTTGTTTCTAATACTCCGGCTCTTGATCCGCCGATTCCCGCCGCATAAGCAAGCGCGATTTCCAGAGCCTTACCGGTTGCGTTCTGATGGATTGCGACTAAGCACGGAACGCCTTTGCCTTCTATGTATTCGCTTCTGACGGACGGTATGGCCCGGGCCTTTCGGCGCTATCATAAATACGTCGACGTCGGAAGGGGGAACAATCTGCTGAAAATGGATATTAAAGCCGTGCGCGAAAGCCAGAGCTTTTCCCTCGGTCATAAAAGGAGCGATTGATTCTTTATATACCTTTGCCTGCTTTTCGTCGGGCAGAAGCATCATGATAACGTCGGCTTTTTTTGCCGCTTCCGCAACGGTCAAAACTTTAAGTCCTGCTTTTTCCGCCCTTGCCTTTGATTTAGAACCTTCATGCAACCCTATAACCACGTTAACTCCGTCGCTTTCGTGCAGATTCAGCGCGTGCGCGTGACCCTGAGAACCGTAGCCCATAATTGCAACCGTCTTGTTCTTTAAATAATCAATGTTGCAGTCGTGCTGATAATAAATTTTTGCCATAATAAAAAACTCCTTAAATAAATTATAATAATTAAATTCTTTATGGTAAGTATATAGCTTTTAATTTATAATGTCAATCTATTGACTTCCGATTTGACGTAATATATAATATTTCTATGGAGAAAAACACCGTTTTATATACGCTGGCCGATAAGCTGGATTGTCTGGCAATATTAAAAAACTTAAATAACGACAGCGGTTTTTTATGCTTTAAAACACTGTTAAATAATATAAATACAGCCGGCTGTGCAGACTCTGCGGAGAAGACGGCTTTTGGCAATTTATACGTTAAGGTTATAAATTCCGATTCAAAAAAACTGAATTCTTTATCCGGTTATTTTTTTAAAAAAATGACTGAAGATGAAAACATTATATCAGCGGCTATTTTAAAAGGACAAAGCTACGACAAAAACCTGGACTATATTTTACAAAACGAAATAGCCGCAGTTAATGAAGGAATAGAAGCTATCAAAAATAAATTTGAGCGCTCGGAAATTTTTAACGATTGCGGTTTTTTGTTTAAAGACGGCGGAAGTATTAATTATAAAGATTTAATTAAATTTTATAAAACTAAGGGTTGCGGAGTATTTAAATTAAGCGACGCGTTTAGCTGGGACACAGAAAAAAAAGCTCTTTGTCCCATTGAAAATCTAAGCGTTATAACTCTTAACGACCTAAAAGAATACAAAGAAGAAAAGAGTATAATAATTCAAAACACAGAGAATTTTCTAAACGGCTTGCCTGCAAACAATATTCTTCTGTACGGCGACAGAGGAACCGGAAAGTCAAGCACTATTCACGCGATTTTAAAGGCTTATTCAAAAAAAGGACTGAGGTCGCTGGAAATACAAAAGGACGCGGTTAAGGATTTTCCGCATATTATTAAAGCAATCTCCGGCGTCAATTTTAAATTTATATTGTTTATCGACGATTTGACTTTTTCAGAAGACGAACCTGGTTACAGTCAGCTTAAAGCGGCGTTAGAGGGAAGCATTAATAAGCATAAGAATTTATTAATTTACGCAACCAGCAACCGCCGTCATCTGATAAAAGAAAGCCATTCCGCAAGAAAAAATGACGATGTGCATTATAGCGACACAATTGAAGAACAGCTTTCACTTTCCGACAGGTTCGGACTTGTAATAACTTTTATTAATCCCGATAAAAAGGAATATTTAAATATTCTCCGTCAGATTCTTATTGACAGAAAAATTGACTGCGACGAGAGCTTTTATGAAATATTGGCGGAAAGGTACGCCATAAAAAAAGGCGGCAGAAGCCCCAGAGCCGCTAAACAATTTGCGGATATATTAGAGAGCAGTATTAAATCAAACACTAAAATAGATTTTTAAAGAATGTAAAAACACACACCGGCCGGTGTGTGTTTTATTGTACGGTATTTTTTTTGCTTAAGCAAAAACAAAAACTTTGCCTTTCATAATTATGCTGACGATGTCGATAATCCAGAAAATTGCCATTCCGACAAAAATCCAAATTATTCCCATGATGAGATGCCCTTTGCATATACGGTAAATGCCGTAAATTATGCCGTCAAGTACAGGGAAAGCCAACAATAACCTGACGATCCAAGGCAAACTGTCGATAGCGCTTACATAACCTTTCATTTCTTATACCTCCCTTTTTAAAAATTTATTATAAAATGTATTTTTATAACCGTTTATTTTTTGCGTTTGGTACTGCGCCATAAATTAGTATACTCAGATAAAAAGAATTATATTACTTAAAAAATTTTGCCGCGTCGTGATTGCCAAGCTTTGCCGCCTGTTTAATAAAGCCTTCGCCCCTAATTTTATCTTCCGCAATTCCTTCGCCGTTATAAAGGCACTGGCCTAAATTATACATCGCCTGTGTATTTTGCTGCTTTGCCGCTTCCTTAAACCAATATACCGCCTGCTCTAAATCCTGCTCTAATTCGTCGCCGTAAAAATAAAGCTCGCCGAGAGTATTCTGCGCTTCCGCGTCGCCCGATTGCGCAAGCAGCGTAAGCTCGTCAATATATTTCCAAAAATCCTGCTCGGCCTTACTTTGCTCATAATTTTCTATAATTTTATTATAGTTAGCTTCTAACTGAAGCTCTCTTTCAATATCGGAATAAGTAATTTCCAGCGTTTCCTTATTATATTCCGTGCGCTTTTTTTCATCCCTTAAAACCGCGTACGCTTTTTCGATTTCTTCCAGTTTTTCTCTTGCTTTTTCGTCGCCGTTTTCAAGCTTATTTAAATATCTTGTTTTTAATTTGTTATAATTAAATTGGATATCCTCTTCGTTTGCCCAGTAAAGTACGCCTAATGTTCCGTAGTAAGTGTTTTTCAGAGCTTTCTTATCTTCCTTTAATTTAACCTCTCTTTGCGCGATAAATCTCTCTACCGTCTCGTTTTGGTCTAAGGTTCCGATATAATCCTCATACCCGATTACCTTTTCCTTAAGCTCTTTGTTTTCCTCATAAAGCTCGGAAATCTGGCCGTCCTTAATAAAAAGACTGTCCTCCGCCTGCTTTAATTTTTGTTTGGTTCTCTCTAAATGCGTATTTGCGACGTTTAGTTCAAAGAGCGTCTGTTCGTTCTGCTTAGCCGTGTCGCTTATTTTGCCGGCGTCCGAAAGAGCCGCAATTTGGCTTTTGAGCCTGTCGTTTGAGGCAATCAGCTCTATTATTTTTTGCGCCTGCTGTTCCGCCTCCCTGTCGGCTTCTTCGGTATCCTTAAGCGCCGCCTTAAGTCGCCTTGTAAGAGAAGCGATTTCCGCTTTCAGTTTATTCGCGGTATCTTCCGCTCTTGCCTGAAGGTCGCTGTAACCTTTTGTATAGCCTTCATTAAAAGCCTGCTTTAAAGACGCTTCTATTGCCTGGCGGCCTAAGTCATCCTCATTCGGATGGCCGTATACATTTTGAAAATTGTTAGCATAAGGATTTGACTTCATATTATGAGCGTTATTAAACGCGGTTCTTTGATGAGGGTCGCTGGTCGGCGGGCGCACTCCGTTGCGCCGCATAATTACCTGATTGAGCTGGGTGTTGTATTCGTTTCTCTTGGCCTTGTCGGAAAGAACTGCGTACGCTTCGTTAATATCGGCAATCTGTTCTTCAGCGTTAGGATTATCCCTGTTTAAATCAGGATGCAAAGCCTTAGCAAGAGCTCTGTACGCCTGCTTAATTTCAGCTTCCGTCGCGCTGGTTTTAATCCCTAAAATCTTGTAGTAGTTCTTCATTATTTTCCTTTTCTTGTCTTTAGGTTATAAAGAGATTATAAACCTTTTTTAAAATTAATTCAAGTGTTTTTACTAATTTCTGCCGCGTCAATTGATTTAATTTTAATAGTTTCTTGCATTTTAATTATTCTTTTGTTATAATATATAAATTAATGTCATGGAGAATATTTTTTATGAAATTAAAAAAACTGACAGATAAACAGCGGCTGGTTTTTTCAGCCATAGGAACATATTTTTTGATTGTTTTTTCAGCCGCTGTAAGAGCCGTTAATATTACTGTTTTTGTTACGCCTAATAATTTTGCGTCAGGCGGAATAACCGGTATAACCATGATGCTGAATCATGTGACTAAAATAAATACCGGTTATTTTTTGCTGATTTTTAATTTGCCTCTTATACTTCTATCCGCGTTTACTCTTAACCGTAAATTTGCGCTTCGCTCATTAATCGCGGCGCTTACAACTTCCGGAGTTTTGCTTTTGATTGAATATTTTGATAAAATAGGCATGGAAATATACAGATTTAAAACCGATAATACCATCTTAGCCGCAATCGGAGGCGGTGTGCTTTTCGGAGCGTCGCTTGCATTATTAATTAAGTGCGGCTCGTCAACGGGCGGAATGGATATTGTGGCGAACATTGTTCATAAAAAATATAATGAAATAAATTTGAATTTTGTAATTTTTATACTTGACGCGGTTGTAATTTTATCATCTGTTTTTGTGTATAATAAGGGGCTTGAGCCTGCCATGCTGGCGCTTGTTATGACCTTTGTTTCAAGCACTGCCAGCGACTTTATTTCGGAAGGCTTCCGCTCGACTCTTAAATTTGAAATCATTACAAAACAGCCTGAGGAGCTTTCCGCCGTTATATTAAAGGAGCTTAACCGTTCGGTTACGGTTGTGCCGGCAAAAGGCATGTACGAGCATACCGACAGATGGATGATTTACTGCGTTATAAGAAAAAGGGAAGTTTCTGTGCTTAAAAAGATAATAAAGGATTTGCCCGAGACCTTTGCCGTAATTTCTCAGGCAAGCGATATAATAGGGGGACGGGGATTCAGCTCAAGACACTAAGATAGTCGACCAGTCGCAAATCGGCGCTGCGGCTTATGCCTTGCTTGACCCGATTTGGTCGAACTCTGAGAGGCTGCGTCGAAAAAATGCGATTTTTCTCCGCAGAATATATATTAACTTTTGCAGTGTGGCAAAAATTACAAAGCACAGCAAGGGGAAACGTCTTGAATTCGTTTCCCTTTGCAAACCCCATTTAACGCTACTGGTGTTTATTTATTTTTGTTTATATTAATCTTCTAATCCTACAAGATAATCTAAAGAAACTTCAAAGAATTTTGCTATTTTTATAAGCGTATCTATGTTGGGTTCATTTCCCTTAACTTCCCATTCGTTTACAGTTGTCCGACCAAAGCCTAAAAGCTTACTTAATTCTTGTTGCGTAAGTTTCTTTTCAACCCTTAATTCCCTTAATCGTATTTTAAACAAATTCTTCATAATGCCATTATGTCGTAAATAACGACATTTTTGTTGACAATTGGTTAAAAACGACATATAATTATAATCGGCCAGAGACGACACAGTGAAAAAACAGGGAGTTTAGGAATGGAAATTAAAAGTGAATTAAATGATAAAAAAGAAAATTTAGAAACGTATAAGAAAATAATTGCTGATAAATTATTATTGCTGATAAATGGAAAAAACATCTCTCTTATTAGCAGTGAAATCGGAATACCTACTAGAACAATAAATTCTTGGACAAGAAAAAAAAGTATGCCAAAATTAAAAAGCCTATTAATTTTAGCAAATTACTTTAATTGCACTATAGATTATCTTGTTGGAGTTAAAGATGAATTTGGAAACAAAATATAATTAAAAAAAACCATAAAGGCGTAACTCCGCTACGCTCCGTGGTGTTCGCTTCGCTCGGCTGAGGGGGGTCCGGGGACTGCTCGCTTGTCCCCGTAGCCGAACAAGGCGGAACGCCGCAGTGAACGCCACGGAGCGCAGCGAGTAGGTTTGTTTCTTTTTTAGCATAAAAAAGAAGCATGTTTTATCTTTTTTCTAGCGGTATATATTCTTTCTTTTCGCTGATACAGCGGTATGAAGGGCGGATAATCTTTCCGTTATTAGATAGCTCCTCTATTCTGTGAGCCGACCAGCCGACAATTCTTGAAATCGCGAAAATCGGCGTGAACAGCTCCATAGGAATACCGAGCATTGAATTTACAAAGCCGGAAAAGAAATCCACGTTTGCGGAAACGCCCTTAAACATCGAACGCTTTTCTCCGATAATTTCAGGCGCAAGGCGCTCTACCTTACTGTAAAGCTCAAACTCGCTGTGCCTGCCTTTCAGCTCGGAAAGCTGTTCGATATAGCTTTTCATAATAGTAGCGCGCGGGTCGCTTAGTGAATATACCGCGTGCCCCATTCCGTAAATCAGTCCGCTTTTATCAAAAGCTTCTTTATTTAACAGCTTATTTAAATAATCCCTTACCGCTCCGTCGTTGCGGTCGGGTAAATTCTCCTTCATGTCCTCAAACATTTTTACAACTTTTATATTCGCTCCGCCGTGGCGCGGGCCTTTTAAACTGCCCAGCGCGGCCGCTATAACAGAATATGTATCGGAACTGGAGGAAGAAACAACGTGGGTTGTAAAGGTTGAATTGTTGCCGCCGCCGTGCTCCGCGTGAAGAACAAGCATAAGGTCTAAAATTTTTGCTTCTAACGGCGTAAACGAGCTGTCCGGCCTAAGCAGGTGCAAGATGTTTTCGGCAGTAGAAAAGTTCGGATCGGATTTATGAATTATCAGGCTGTCTAAATCGTGATAGTATTTATAAACCTGATATGTATAAACAGAGAGCAACTGAAACTGCGCGATTAATTGTAAGGACTGCTTAAGAACGTTGGATATAGAAATATCGTCGGCGTTATCGTCATAAGAGTATAGAGTCAGAACGCTTCTGCCAAGCCCGTTCATCATATCCTGCGACGGCGCTTTCATAATAACGTCGCGCACAAACGAAGGCGGGAGCTGACGGAATCCGCAAAGTATCTCGCTGAATCTTTTTAATTGCTTTTGGCTGGGAAGATTGCCGAATAATAACAGATATGCCGCTTCCTCAAATCCGAATCTGTTTTCGCTTGTAAAACCGTTTACTATATCGTTTATATCGATTCCGCGATAAGATAACTTACCTTCCTGCGGTATCTTTTTCCCTTCGCTGTCCTTTACGAAATTTCCTTCGCTGTCGGTGACGAACGCCTGAATATCGGATATCTCCGTAAGCCCCGCAAGCACTCCGTTTCCATTGATATCCCTTAGTCCCCTTTTAACGTCAAACTTATAATAAAAGGAATTATCTATAATTGTACTGTCTCTTGCAAGCAATGCCAATTTTTCAATTTTTGGCATAACCTCTCTTAAAAAATCATCGTAATCTGTCATAAAACACCTCCTGCAAAAAAATGTGCATACTCTATTATATCATAAATCAGGTTTTTTTGCAAATATTTTTCTTTACAAAATTAAGGTAATAAATTACAATGAAGAAAACTGATAAGGATAATACAATAAATGGCGAAAACAGATAACCGTATACAATTAAATAAAAACGATTATATAGAAGTTTTGACTGACGATAACGGCTGTGAAGGCGAGGGCATCGCTCACTATAACGGCAAAACTATCTTTATTAAAAACGCGATAAAAGGCGAAAATGTAAGGGCTAAGATAATACTTTGTAAAAGCAATTATTATATTGCGATTGTAGATAAAATACTGGTTCCTTCCCCTCACAGAGTAAAGCCGCCCTGTCCGTATTTTAATAAATGCGGGGGTCGCCTCGTGTCAGCATATTGACTATGAATACCAATGCGAGCTTAAATATCAAGCGTTAAAAATCACTCTCTTAAAACAAGGAATCGAACCAAAGGAATACTGCCCGCTTATCCGCTCGCCGCTTCAGTATAATTACAGAAATAAGCTGTCTCTGCCTGTCAGGAACAAAGAAAATCATATAGGTTTTTTCGCGCAGAAAAGCCATCGGCTTATAGACATTGACGGTCACCTTTCTGCAAAACTTTAACTCTCATAAGCTAATAAAAATTATGCGTGATTTTATGAGCGCGAATTCCCTTTACGGCTATGAGGAAGACAGCGGCCGCGGAGATATTCGTCATCTTGTGGCACGAAGTATTAGCGGAGTTTTAGTTATTGCGGTTGTTGCAACCCGCCCGTTAAAACGGCAATTAAAGGCGTTAGACGGCCGTTTACAAACTGAATACGGTGATTCTTACGCTCTTTACTCGAATATCAACAATAAAAACACCAATATAATTTTTTCGCCCGATTTTGAATTTATAGGCGGAAACGAAGCAACGGCCTCGATTGACGGCTTAAAAATAAAGGTTCATCCGGCATCGTTTTTTCAGGTTAACGACGGCGTTAAAAATATGCTGTACGCGGCAGTTTGCGAGAGTATAAAAAGCGATAAATTTCCTGATAATCCGGCTACGAAAAAATATTATAATCGACGCGTTCGCGGGGGCGGGAATTCTGAGCGCAAGGCTCGCTTCTTTTGCCGATACGGTTTATTCCGTAGAGATTAACAATAAGGCTCATTCTGCGGCTTTGCAACTTGCTGAAGACAATAAAATTAGTAACCTTAAGTGTATTCCTGGCGACTGCTCAGCTGAAGTTATTAAGATTATAAACATAGAAAAAACAGCAAAGATAACGGTAGTGCTGGACCCGCCGAGAAGCGGAATTTCAACCGGAATAGTTACCGCTCTTAATTCAAATAACATTAAAAAAATTATATATATTTCCTGCAATCCTTCAACGCTGGCCAGAGATTTAAAACTGCTCTCCGCCTATACGGCAGTAAGCGTTACCCCGTTTGATATGTTCCCGCAAACTCCGGATTTGGAAACATTGACGGTGCTGGAAAGAAAGTAATTGCGACAGCCTTTGTTTTATCCCTTGTAATTTTTAATTTCTCTGTCCGTATCTCTTTTTATGTCCTTTTCCTTTAAGGTGTCCCGCTTGTCATGAAGCTTTTTACCCTTAGCAAGGCCTATTTCTACCTTGACTAAATTGCCTGTAAAATATATTGAGGTAGGAATTAAGGTATATCCTTTTGTTTTTACTTTTCCTATAAGCTTATTTATTTCTCTCCTGTTAAGCAAAAGCTTTCTCTTCGGCGCTCGTCCGCGTTAAAAACAGAGCCCTTACTGTATGACGCGACATGGCAATTCTTTAAAAAGACCTCTCCCTTTTCAATATGGCAGAAGCTGTCACTAAGCCTGCAATTACCCATTTTTATTGATTTTACTTCGTTGCCCTCAAGCACTATGCCCGCCTCTATTGTTTCCTCAATAAAATAATCAAAGTAAGCCCGTTTATTTTTATCTATAATTTTTTTACCCAAAAGTAATTTCCTTTTAAACTTCTTTTTTATTTTCCCACGCAGAATCTTGCAAAAATTTCATTTACAATTTCGTCCGCCGCCGTTATTCCCGTAATACCGCCAAGCTCTCTGTAGCTTTCGTTAAGGTCGGATATAATACAGTCAAGCGTAATTTCGTAAAGACTGTTTTTTGCCCTTATAAGCGCGCTGAGAGCCCTGACAGCCGCGTTATAATGCCTTACGTTTGATAAGGTTATTCCCGCTGTTGATATTTTACCAAAACTTTTCTCATAAATCAATTCTTTTAATCTGTCTATATTTATTCCCTGCTTTGCGCTAACGTAGATAAAATTATTGTTATTACTTTGCCCGCCGTCATAAATGCTGACATCCAACAAATCGCATTTGTTTCTTACATAAATAATTTTATTTTCGTCAGTTATCCCGTTCGTCAAAAAACCGCTTGTTCCGTCTGTAACTGCAAGCACGATATCGGCGGACTCCATTGCTTTTTTACTCCGCTCAATTCCTAAAATTTCAATTTCGTCTTCCGTATTTCTTATGCCTGCCGTATCGGTAATGATAAACTTCATATTTTTATAGCTGAAGCTTTCATCTATCGTATCTCTGGTAGTACCGGCTTTCGGCGAAACAATCGCTCTGTCTGAATTTAAAAGCGAATTTAGCAGCATTGACTTTCCTACGTTAGGCTCGCCCGCAATGGCAATCCTGACGCCGTTCTTTATAAGCCTGCCTTCTCTGTACGTATCGGTCAATTCCTTTAGCTCGGCTATAATCTGTTCTAAATTTTTTTCAATTTCTTTTTGCGATTTTTCTTCCAAATCCTCTTCCGGATAATCTACCGCCGCCTCAGCCTCCGCGGTAAGCTTAATTACTTTGTCCTGAAGCGACTTGATTTTTAAATACAGCCGTCCGTTTATTGATTCGTGAGCCGTTTTAATCTGGGATACCGTTTCCGCGTTAATAATATCAATAATACCCTCCGCTTTAGTTAAGTCCATTTTACCGTTTAAAAATGCGCGCCGCGTAAATTCTCCCGCCTCCGCTAAACAACATCCGTTTTCTATACAAGCCCTTAATATTTCATTCGTCACGCCTATCGACCCGTGGCAATGAATTTCAACAACATCCTCTCCCGTATAGGAAAACGGCGCTTTAAACCATACTATCAGAACCTCGTCTTTTATTACCCCTGTATCAACCTCTCCGAAATACAGCTTATTAGGAAATATTTCGCAATCTTTAATTTTGACAATCGAAAACCCTATACTCTTTACTTTATCTCCCGATAGTTTTATTATTGATATCGCGCCCTCTCCGGGCGGCGTCGCTATCGCCGCAATGTCTTTCATCTGTTTTTTCTCTCTTTAAAGCGGATTCAGCCTTGGTTTGTTTTGGCCGCGCGGATATTTTTCCGGCGTTTCCGCTATTTTTTCAATTAAAATAAGCTTCCTTATTTTTTCCTGTTCTAACGGTAATTTATAATCTATTATTTCCTTTACTCTGCCTCCGAGTATTTTTAAAGCGTTTTCACTAAGCTTTATTTCTTCTTCCGCCTTAACGGACTTATACGCAATCATAATTCCGCCCTTTTTAATAAACGGCAAACACAGCTCGCAAAGTACATTAAGCGGCGCTACCGCCCTTGATACCGCTGTATCGTACAGCTTTTTTTTACTTAAATCTTCGACTCTAAGATGAATTACACTCGCATTTTTAAGCCCTGTCTCATTTATCAGCTCCTCTAAAAATACTGTTCTTTTTTTTAAGCTGTCAACCAATAAAAAATTTTTATCTCCGTCCTTATTCATTATCGCAAGCGGAAGCGAAGGAAAACCCGCGCCGGTTCCGATATCAATACAATCGCCTTTTATATAGTCAATCCCCGCAAGCGAATCAATAAAATGATTTATTTCAACCTCTTCTTTATCCGTAATTGCCGTAAGATTAATTTTTTCGTTATAGCTTATGAGTTTTTCATAATACTGATTAAAAACATTCATTATTAACTGAACGTCCGCTTTAGAGCTTATATATTTTTTTATTATTTCTTTTAAATAAAGCATTTATATATTTACCTGTTTTTTGTGTGTATGTTATTATATATATATTAATAGTGATAGCAGGAGTAGTAGTTTATGTATAATTGTATATTATCGACAAATTGAATAAAAAAAACGGACAAGCACAATATGTAGTGGGTTAAATGATTTTTACCTTAAAAACAATGTGTAAAACTATATTTATTTTGGCGGAAGTTATACACATTTATCCGCTTAGATTTTAAAAATTGACAAATAATTAAAAAAATTATGCACTAAATTTGGTAAAAATAAAACATTTTACATAAATAATTGAATATTATTCAAAAATTAATTAAAGTTATCCACATATTTATCAACAATGTGCATAACTTACAAAGTGGACAAGTTATGCGTTAATTTTAGATTAGTGTCTTCTGTTTTAGTATAATCATGAAAAATAAGCCTCAAAAATTTTTCAATCAGTGAATTTTTTTTAGGCCTGTATTCAACCCTGCCTATTAAATAACTCATTTTAACAGTACCGTAATAGCGTGAATCGCGGGAATTATTGCGGTTGTCGCCTAAAAATAAAACTTCGCCGGCAGGAACCGTATATGTACGGTCTAAAATGAATTTTACGGTAGTTCTGCTTGAATCGAAAGGAACTGAATCGGCCAGCATTTTTTTATCGTCGCTTTTTTTAAAATTTTTCATTAATTATTATTTCATTACCGTCAGAATCAAATTTAACCAGGTCAACAAAATTTCCGTTAGTTTTTTTAAACATAAATTTCTCGCCGCCGAGCGCTACAATTCTTTTTATAAGCTGTTTATCCGCGTCCTGCGGGTTACGCAATATAATAACATCGTTAATTTTATAATTAGAAGAAACTTTCCTGGCAATAACAAAATCGTCATTAAAATAAGTGTCCTGCATGCTGTCGCCTACAACGTGGCAAAGCTGGAAGAAAAGTAAAATATAAAGGATTATACACATAAAAATAATAAGTAACGACAATAAGAAAGTAACGAAAGGATTTTCAGGTTCGCCGCTGCCTAAGAATTTTTTATTTTCTAAATAATATTTATAATTCATTTTACTCCGGTTTTAATATAGATTATTTAATTATCTTTTTGAGTTTATCGCGCGGCAGCATAATTGTGTGTCCGCATTTTTCACAGGTAAGCTTAATATCCGCTCCAAGCCTTATGATAACAAATTTATTGCCTCCGCAGGGATGATTTTTTTTAAGCGTCAAGCTGTCGCCTAAAGCCAATTCTTTCATAGCTATACCCATAACATAGAATTTATTAAAAATTTTGATACACCCGAAATTTCAAAGGTTACCGCGTCTTCCCAGGATTCCATCGATGTTGTCACAGCTCTGAAACAGGAAATGGGAAGCGAAAGCTTAGTCCAGTTGTCGAGCGGGTTAATTTCTTTTGAATAACTAAACACAGTTTTAAGGTCGGAGGCTAAAATTTTAAATTCCAAGGTTTGAACAAGCTCGGAATAGATGGTAAGTCAGAGAACGGAATCCCTTTCGCCCATGTATTGATTATCGGCTAAAGCGAAGGTTGAGAGGCGGAACGTGGAGTTTGATATGCCTTTTATGTCGAACGGGCCTTTTTCCATGCTTAGAACGCCGTCCTTTGCAGTATCGCTTGAGAGCATTATAAAGTCGCCTTTTTCCATATCACTGTCGTAAATTAACCGCTTTTTTGAAAACGGCAGCGCGGCGATTCCCGCGGCGGCAGGATTGATTTTTTCGATATTAGTAGAGATTGTGAATCCGTCAGTATAAGAAACCGTAGCGTAAGCGTAAATAGGCTCTTTTAAATAGAATACTTTTATTTTTGCCAAATATTCGTCCGAACTGATTTTTTCTATATTTTTTGTCTGCCAGTTTCTGAAGGCGCTCTGTTTTTTTGATTGGGCAACATACAGCTTTACGTCCGCAATTTCCCTTAATGAATCCGTTTTAACTTCGAAATATAAGCTTTGGTCGCTGACCTTAAAAGCCGCAAGCGGAGGGGAAACAAGAATATTTTTATTAAAAACCGAATTAAAAAAATAGCTGATATTATTTTTCTGCGAAGGCACTATTGTTCTTTCGCTTCTCTCTGAAACGGCAAAATAAACTGAGTGCTCTAAAGCCGCTTCATAAAGCCCGTTTATGCGGTCTAAGCTGGAATTACGCTCATTAGACGTTGCCTGAATAAAAACAGGCGCTTTTAGATTAGGAGCATAGCTTCCGCTGTCAAGGCACGCCATAAACGAAAGATATTCATTATCCGGAGTAGCGCTCTCCGCTATATAACGGATTCCCGACGAAAATTTAATTGCTCCCGCATTAACGGCCGACGGGAAATACGCCGCCTTAAATACCTGCGGGGCGCCGTCACCGATTCCAAGCATTGCAATCTGGTTTATGCCAAGGCTCTCTAAAAAGCAATTGACCTTAAGGCAACGACGGTATAAACATACCAGCATGAATGTTTAGGATTCTGAGGGGTAGCCGACAAGCAGTCGGGATTATGAAAATAATTAGAAAACGCCAAATCCTTCTGATATATTGTAAAACGGTTAAGCTCCGGATTTTCGCCCGCGTAATCAACAATCAAAACGTTATATCCAAGGCTTAAAAATTCGGTAAAGTCATAACCCTCTACCCCGTTTTCAATTTCATCCATAACAAGCACGGCTCTTTTTTCGCCGCTTTGAATATCGCCGGAAGCATCAGGGACTATCATTTTAGCGTAAATTCTCGTTACCCCCGCGGCCGGTTTTTTCGCCGTTAAAATAAAAATAGCGGACGCTGTAACCGTCAAGGTTTTGCGTTTTTATAATACTTGTATTTAGCGGAAGCGCGTTGCGGTCGTAATCCTTCCATAATTGTTGCGGCGTCATTAACATAAATTAATTCTAATAGTACCGCAAATTAAAGAATTTGTCAATTAAAACAGCAAATACAAAAGCACAGTAAAAGGGGGCCCTTTTGTGCTGTGCTTTTAAATATCATTAAGCTATAATATACGGAAGTTTTTTAAATTGACTGTTCGGCTATATAATCTGTTACCCACTGAGGTTCGGCTATAATCGTAGTGCCGTAGTCGCTGAATGTAAGAGATTGGGTATAGGACTGGCTAATGCCGCTATATTTTTGCGTAATTTTTTGTTCCATTTTATACAGCATTCCGTCCTTAATCTGAAACTTAAAGGAATTAAGAGACATTTCCATGCCCATTTCTATTATATATTATAAACATGCTTATTGTCAAGGTAAAAAAATTTTTTGTGTATTCAATTTGCTTATTTCTGTAACTATGCTATAATTTAACAATGAACAGAATAATTGTAATTTCCGGCGGTTCGTCCGGAATAGGCAAACAGCTTGTCTCTCTTTTTGGTGCGGCCGGCGATACGGTAATAACCTTAAGCAGAACTAATCCGCAAAACGCAAATTAATCATATTGTATGCGATATTACTGACGAAGCTCAGGTAAAAGCGGCGGTTGAAGAAATCGCGGCAAAATACGGCAGAATTAATATCCTGATAAATAATGCCGGCAAGGGCATCAGCGGCGCGACAGAGTCGCTTGAAGCCGAAAAAATAAGAGAGGTCATCGACACCGACTACTACGGCTCGCTGCATTTGGCAAGAGAATGTTTAAAGCATATGAAAAGCGGAGACAAAATAGTCAATATCAGCTCGGCGTGCGCGTTATTTGCCCTGCCTTACCGCGGAGTTTACTGCTCCGCTAAGGCGGCGGTTAACATGATGTCATTCGGACTCAGAATGGAGCTGGACAGCCGCGGAATAAAGGTAGTCTGCGTTTGCCCCGGCGACATTAAAACTAATTTTACTCAAAACCGCATAAAAAATTACGACACTAATGATAGATACGGTTTAAGAGTCAAAAACGCCGCCGATAAAATCGATTCAAGGGAACATAAAAGAATGGACGAAATAAAAGCGTCTAAAAAGATTTATAAAATAGCGTCAAAAAAAACTAAGGCGCTTTATATTATCGGCGGCAAATATAAATTTTTATATATTCTTCAAAGACTGGTTCCAACTAACCTGTTTATTAAAATTACAGGAAAATTGTTCGGTTAAACTAATAAGCATTAACCGGCTTGACAACAAAATATTTTAAACATATAATAAACAAATGGAGCAAACTGTAAATTCACAAAATAAAGCTGAAAAAGCAGCTTTAAAAGAGGCAAAAAAGCTTTCCAAAGGCCGGCGGATATGGGAAGTTGATTTTTTGCGCGGTGTTTGTATTCTTTTAATGCTTTTTGACCACACTATGTTTGATTTTGCGTCAATTGAATATTGGGCAAATAATTTTTATACGGTAAACAACGCTTTTTTTGAAAAAATGGTTGTTTTAGCGGATAAATGGTGGTACTGGGATATAAGGCTGGCTGTCAGGATAATTGTTGTATTTGTGTTTTTGCTTCTGTCGGGAATCAGTCACAGCTTATCGAGGTCAAACGGAAAAAGGCTTTTAAAGCTTACTGTCGTCTCATGCGGATTAAGCTTAGTAACGTATTTGGCTGATTTGGTTATGGACTTAGACGTTTTTATAGCGTTCGGAATTTTGCATATCATGGCGCTGTCCCTGCTTTTTTATATTTGTATGAAAAAATTTGCGATAATAAATATTCCTATCTGATTTTTGGGCTTGCCTTAATTATTATAGGAATTATTATTGACTTTCCGTATATTAATTACGTTTCACAGTACAGTAAGAAATTTAATTTTAACGTTATAATCGGAACTGAAATGTTCGGGGCGGATTGTTACGGAATTGTACCGTATACCGGGGTTTTTTTAATCGGTGCTTTTTTAGGAAAAGCGGTATATGCCGATAAAAAATCTTACCTGCCTGTTTTAGACGGCAAATGGTCGCGGCCGGTTGAATTTGTAGGGCGTCATACAATCTGGATTTATGTTGCGCATCAATTAATAATCTTCCTTTTAGTGGTAGGAAGCGCAATGGCTGTCGGTTATAAATTTATGTGATAATTTATTTCGGACAGGCTTAAAATCTAAATTTAATCGGTAAAGGTTAATTTAAATGAATAAAAATATGACTCTTTATGAAGCGTTTAATGAGAGCGCTACGGCGCATCTTAATAAGCCTTCAATACTATATTTAAACAAAGAAATCAATTTTAAAAAGGTCAAAAATAATGTTGATCTTTTAGCAAATTGCCTTAATAACTATGGAATTAAAAGCGGCGAAGTTGTTATAGTTGGCCTTCCTAATACTCCTGAGGCGCAATATTGCATATACGCTATTAATAAAATCGGCGCGGTTTGCTATCTGGTTCACGCGCTTTCGTCTAAGGAGCAGATAAGGGAGGCCGTTATAAAAACCGGCGCAAAGCTTATATTTGCGCTTGATTCTGTGAGTTGCGACTATACGGGCGTAACGGAAGAATTAGATTTTTTAAAACTGGTATACTGTAAGCCAACTTTGAGCCTTTCGGGTTTAAAGAGAACGCTTTATGATTTAAAATATAAAAAGAATAATTCAGTTTTAAAAAGCGGCAAAAATTATATTGATTATAAGGATTTTTTAAAGATTTACGCCAATAAACAAAAATCAATAGCTTTGCCGGATTATGATTATCCCGAAATTGATTCTAAGGCAATGGCAATACTGCTTAACAGCGGCGGAACCGCCGGTCTGCCTAAAACCGTGGAAATCTCCGCGTATGCGATTAACGCGCTTTGCAGCGACGGACTGAATATTTTGAGAACAGATTCGGTAGAAAACAAATATATGCTTTCACCATTGCCGTTTTTTCACGGATTCGGACTGGCTATGGGACTTCACGCCATGGCTTCTAACGGCGGTCGCAATGTGCTTTTGCCAAAGTTTAAACGCAAAGCCGCGGTCGATTATGTCAGGAAAAATAAGGTCAATTTTATGATAGGAGTTCCGGCAGTTTACAGCGCGCTTTTATCCCACAAAAAATTCAAGGGAAAGTGCTTAAAAAGTATAGATACGGCCTTTGTCGGCGGCGATTTTATACCTCAGACTTTGCTTGATAATTTCAATAACAGACTTAATGAATCAGGCTCAAAAGGTATGCTTTTTGAAGGCTACGGACTTACCGAAACTATAAGCGTTTGCTGTGTAAATTTGAAGGGAAAATTCAAAAAACACAGCGTCGGAACCCCGGTAAAAGATGTCGCTATTAAGGCGGTAAAGAACGAAAATACACTTGAAATAACCAATAAAACCGTCGATTCAAAATATGTATGCGGAGAGCTTTGCGTAAGCGGTGATACCCTCATGAACGGGTATTATAAAGACGAAGAAGCCACAAAAAATGCCTTTTTTAAGGATGAAAACGGCGTTTTATATCTAAAAACAGGCGATTACGGTTATGTTGACGAAGATAATTTTGTATTCTTAAAGCGACGGATAAAACGGATTATAAAGGTGTCCGGAGTTAGTATTTATCCGAGCGAAATTGAGCAAATTGTAAGCGGAATCGAAGGTATTACAAACGTTTGCGCGCATGAAATTCCGGACAAAAAAAAGGGCAACGATATAAGGATTTGTGTTGAAACTCTATCGGAAAATCATAATCAGATAAGGGCGAAAATTATACAAAAAATCACTGAATATTTACCTTCGGATTGTATGCCGAAGGAGGTAGTTTTTCATGAAAAACTACCCCTTACAAAGATGAATAAAGTTGATTTTGAGACTCTGAAAAAGATGTAAAAAAGTCAAAAAATATAACAAAAAGACAAAATATTCAGGTTATAAAAAATGGTATAAAAAATAAAAGAGAAAAATTATCTAATTAAATATCCTTTCAATAGAAAATAATTCGCTTATCAATTGCTTATTTAAATAAAATAAATATATTTTTAAATTCGCTTTTATTTTTTTTGATTTTTATAAATTTTAAAAAAACATCTTTAAATAAAAAAGCCAAGGACAATAAAGTCTTTGGCTTTTTTTACTTTGGCGTGCCTAGAAGGACTCGAACCCTCAATGTTAGTTCCGAAGACTAAAGTGTTATCCATTACACTATAGGCACATATTTTTTAAGTATACTAATTATAAATCACCTGTTTGTTTTTGTCAATTTAAATTTTATGCTAAAATTTTTATGAGAAAAAAACTTATTTTAAAAATGCTTGTAATTTTTATCTGTAAAAAAAGCCGGATTATAAAAAAATTTAAAAAACAAGGGGTATTTGGATAAAATTGAATAAAAGCTTTCAAAATATTAAAAAAGTACAAAAAATATTTTATCATACAATTATCTCCTCTGCTGCTAAAATATTTGATGTTTTACTTCATCTAAAATTAAATAAAATATTTTAAAATTCTGCACTTAGTTATGAAAATACAATTAATTTATTGTTAAAATACATAAATAATATTCGCTTTTGAAATTTAATTAAAAAGTTATGAGTTTATGGGTGCCCCTGAGTTTATTAATAAAATATTTCAATAAGATAAAAATCGTATACAAAACATATACTGTTTTTGTAGGCATTAAGTTTATTAATGTAAAATTGGAATAAATATCTTTTATATTTATTATAAAGAGTTGTTTGTTTCACAAACATAATAACTACATTTTTGATTTAATCAAATAAATTGTTTCACAGAAAATGTAAATGTTTAACAAGTTTCATGTGAAACATTTTTAATAAATCTGAATTAGCTTAATTTTGATAGCGCATAATCATTTAATATCAAAAAAGCCTTACTTTTTTATATATTAGGTAAGGCTTTCGTATTATTATTCATTTTATAGGAAATACTATTGTTTTTCTGAGGATTTCTTTTCTAAATAATCTAAAATTTCTACAATTCTGTCTAAATCGTCACGATTATAATAATCTATGTATAGTCTGCCCCGGTTATCATTTCCTAATGCGGAAACTTTAGTAGAAAAAGCCCGCTGCATACGATTTACTAAATCTTTTAGTTCTATGCTTTGAACTATAGGCGCTTTTACAGGCTTTGGTGTTAAAAAGTTCTTAACTAGCTTTTCAAATTCTCTAACCGATAACTTATCATTAATTCCGTTAAGCGCAAGTTTGAGCTGCGCGGCCTCATCTTCAACTACAACCAAGCATCTTGCGTGCCCTGCGGACAGTTTTCCGTCAGCAACTAAATCAATAACCGCATTTGTTAAAGAAAGTAGCCTGAGAGTATTTGCTATAGCTGAGCGGCTTTTTCCGATTCTGTCAGCAACTTCCTCCTGCGTATATTTATATTCATCCATTAATTGCTTGATTGCGTTAGCCGTTTCTATCGGATTGAGGTCTTCACGCTGTAAATTTTCAATTAATGATATTTCTTTTACCTGCTGGGCAGAATAATTCCTAATTATAGCGGGAATAGAAGTTAAACCTGCCTTTTTACTTGCGCGCCATCTTCTTTCACCGGCTATTATCATGTAGCGCTCATTGCTTTTTACTACAATAATAGGAGAAATAACCCCGTGAATCCTTATACTATTAACCAATTCTGTCATAGCCGTTTCATCAAATGTTTTTCGCGGCTGGTTTACATTAGGATCAATCAATTGGATAGGCAATTCAATTGATTTATTCCCGTCATTACCTGAGCTTTCAGAGTTATTATTTTCAGATATTGAACCGTTACTATATTCTTCCTCTGTGCTTGATAATAAAGCGCTTAAGCCTTTTTCCAAGCCCTCTTTTAACTGCCATTTTGTTTTCTCCTTTTTTATTAACTATTATACTACAAAATATATAATTGGTCAATAACTTTCAAAAACTTAATAATAAAAATAAAAGAGAATAATACGCTAATAATGTATTAAAATATGAAATTCGTTAAATTTTTTATAAATTACATATAAAGCAATTGATAGTTGTATTATAACAACTACTTTATTTTTTGCACATACTAAAATTAGTTTAAAATATACTTTTAAAAACTTAATAATACTTTTATTTGTAAACTGCTTGATAATATTGGTAAATAATGGTAATATATGTAAAAATGAATAATTAACAAAGGATAACTAAATATGAAAGAAAAATTTAAATTAAAGGTTGCATTTTGCTTATTAATAAGTATTTGTTTTATTTTTTCGTGTTTTGCGTGCAAATCAATTTCGTATCAAATATTTTTTACAAACGGCGAAGGCTATACGATTGAACTTAGGGATAATCTTGGTAAAAATATTAGGCAAAATACATTAGTAAGATTTTCAGTAAATATTGATAATAATTATGACGGCGGCAACATGAAAGTTTTAGCAAACAAAGCGGAGCTTAGTGCTGATGACGGGATTTTTTCGATAATACTTGGTAATGAAGATATAGTAATAGAAGTTTTGGGTATTGTTTTAGCTAATAATAATGAAAATGAAGATAATACAAAAAAAGACGACGAAGAAGACAACACCGAAGACAACACAGGAGATAATACCGGAGATAATACCGGCGATAACACCGGCGATAACACCGGCGATAACACAGGAGATAATACAGGAGATAATACAGGAGATAATACAGGAGATAATACAGGAGATAATACCGAAGACAATACTGAAGACAACACAGGAGATAATACAGGAGATAATACAGGAGATAATACCGAGGACAATACTGAAGACAACACAGGAGACAACACAGGAGACAACACAGGAGACAACACAGGAGATAATACCGAAGATAATACCGGAGATAACACCGGCGATAACACAGGAGACAACACAGGAGATAATACCGGAGACAATACCGGAGATAATACCGGAGATAATACCGGAGATAATACCGGAGATAATACCGGAGATAACACAGGCGACAATACCGGAGACAATACCGGAGACAATACCGGAGATAATACCGGAGATAATACCGGAGACAACACAGGAGATAATACTGAGGTTGCAAAACATAGGATAACATTGCCGGAAATTAATACAGGTTTTAATATAATTTCGGATACTAATATCTATGAAGTTGAAAACGGGAACGCTTATGAGTTAATTTTAGAAATTTTGGAAGGATATAATTGTGCCGATTTAAAAGTATTTGCAAACATGATTGAAATTTTCCCGAAAGAGAACAATACGCAATATTACATTTATCAAATAGAAAATATAACGGAAGATATTATAATTACTATTGAAGGTATTGAAAAAGAATGTGATTTATCGTTTGATATTGGCGACGGAGTGTCAATAACATATAACGATGATTTGGTTTTAAACGGAAATTTTATAAAAATCTTAAAAGGAAGCGGAATAAATATAAAAATCGCTGTCGATGAAAGTTACGACAGCGAAACTCTTAAAATTTTGATGGGCGATTTAGATGTAACAAATAAAGTAGTTTCAGGTTATCTAAATCTGGAAAATATACAGGACAATGCGTTAATTAAAATAACAGTCGATAAAATTGCGAAGGAACCCGTTTATGATTTACAAATAATAGATATGACGGACGATAATATTGAAATTCGTGAAGGTAAAAATTCTTTAAGTGATGGCAAGATGACCGGAAGCAGCTTGACGATAACCGTATATGCGGGCGGAAAATTGTATGAGGGCAATGTATCGATAAAGATTGGCTCCGGGGGTTATGTAAACATTTCCGACTACCTTTTAGTGAACGGAACTTATACAATCGACAATATAACCGACAGCCTGGTTATCAAAATACATTGATAACTTAATTATATGCTACTTCGCCGAGTTGCAGATTATACGACGGCAATAATTTTTTGAAAGCGAAATTTGCCAGAATAGAAATGAGCTGAGAATTAGTCAGACAGTAAGTTTCATTCATAACATCGATTCCAAGCAAGCTGTTAATTTTTATTAAAGTTTTATTTCTGAACGCCTGATTTATAGCGCTTCTGATATTTCTTTCAATATTTCCGGATTGAGTATTATATACAGACGCTAAAAGCGCATAAGTATCCGTGGTAATTCTGCAATTACTATGGGAAACTCTGATAATTACCGAATCTACAATCTGATAAAATCCGTCTAAATTCGGCATAATACCTATCGACATTAAAACATTTTCAATCCAATCTGTGATAGCATAATATTCTTTATCTGTTCTGTTCCATCCATAAACTTTTTTCTTATTCATTAGATTTCTCCCTATTTTTATCTTTGGCGTTTATGTTATATTTTGCCGCCTTTTGACCTTAACAAATTTACAATAAAGTTATATTTTTTTGAAGATTTTAATATTAAAACCTGTTAAGTTAAACAATACTTAAAAATACTTTTAATAATCTTTTGATAATAAAAAAAATCTAATGTAGCTAAAATTGCTAATCAATATATAGCAACTTTTCAATTATTTTAATACAATATATAGTATTATTGCAAAAAAAATTGCATAATGGTATAATATAAAAAGGCAAAGGATACGAAAAAAATGAATGAAAAAATTTTGAAGTCAGACGACATTAATTTTATAGATAAAATCAGTCTCGGCGAAGCTTTATTTAAAAGCGGGCTTAATTGCGCGCAAGCGGTTTTTTGCGCTTTTTCAGAAGATTACGGCATTGATTTGCCGACGGCAAAAAAACTAAGTTTAGGATTCGGCGCCGGAATGGGGAGCCTCAGAGAAGTTTGCGGAGCTGTAAGCGGCGCGTTTATGGTGCTGGGATTAGAATTTGGTGAAACCAAAACTAAAGCCGAAATCTATTCTATAGAGCAGGAATTTGCCGCGGCCTTTAAAAAGGAAAACAGTTCGTATATTTGCAGGGAGTTATTGCAGTTAAGCGGCAGCGAAAAGCTAAAATTCTTTCCCGAAGAAAGAACAGATAATTATTACAAAAAAAGACCGTGCGCAGAGCTTGTAAAAAGTTCTGTCGCGCTGCTTGAGCAGTTTCTTAAAAAATAAAATTATAAGACAGGTAAGATTTTACAGTTTTATTTTCTTAATATATTTGATTTATAATATTAAATCATGTTATAATAAAATAAACAAATAATTAGGAGTGCATTTTGGAAAAACTACCATTTGATGAAAAATTGCATGAGGAATGCGGAGTCTTAGGATTTTATGATAACGACGGCTTTGACGTCGCAAGAATGTTATATTACGGAATGTTCGCGCTCCAGCACCGGGGACAGGAAAGTCATGGAATAGTTACAAACGACGATTCAAAGCTGTACCAGCATAAAGACAAAGGGCTTGCCGGAGAAGTGTTTAACGACGCTAATTTAGATTCGTTTAAGGGCAATATCGGCGTTGCGCACGTTAGATACGCAACGGAAAACGATTTAAGAGAAAACGCGCAGCCAATAGTGTCACGTTACTGCAAGGGCAGTTTAACGCTGGCGCATAACGGCAATATTATAAACTCCAAATCGCTCAGAGAAGACCTTGAAACAAGAGGCGCAATATTTCAGTCAACAAACGATATAGAAGTTTTAATGCATTTAATAGCGATTGCAAGAACAAAAACTCATTCGGTAGAGGACGCGGTGGTTAAAACTATGCAGCAAATCGAAGGGGCGTACAGTATGGTGCTTATGTCGCCAAGAAAACTGCTTGCTATCCGCGACCCGCAGGGCTTCAGGCCGCTTTGTATCGGAAAAATTAAAAACAGTTATATTGTCGCGTCTGAATCGATTGCGCTAGACGTAATTAAAGCGGAGTTTATACGCGACGTTGAGCCGGGCGAAATTATAGTTATCGACAAGGACGGATTAAGGTCAATAAGGACTTTTTGCGGAAAAAAACCGTCAACCTGTATTTTTGAATACATTTATTTTGCGCGCCCCGACAGTATTATCGATAAAACAAGCGTATATAACGTGAGAATTGAATCCGGAAAAATGCTGGCAAAAACGCATCCCGTCGATGCGGACGTTGTAATCGGCGTTCCTGATTCCGGACTGCATTTTGCGCAGGGCTACGCTCAGGAGAGCAAAATTCCTTACGGCGAAGGGCTTATACGGAACAGATATTGCGGAAGAACCTTTATTAAGCAAAAACAAAAAGAAAGGGAGCTCGCAGTTAATATTAAATTAAATGCGCTCGGCTCTAATTTAAAAGGCAAACGCGTGATATTAGTAGACGATTCTATTGTCAGAGGAACAACTACCGCAAATTTAGTCAAACTGCTGAAAGAAAACGGCGCTAAGGAAGTGCATATAAGAATCGGAGCGCCGCAATTTCTGTGGCCTTGCTACTACGGAACGGACATTCCCACAAAAAAAGATTTAATCGCCGTAAAATATAATACCGAAGAAATATGTAAAAAAATCGGCGCCGACAGTCTGGGATTTTTAAAAATTGAGGATATAAAAAATATAGGGCTTAGGGAAGATTTCGGTTATTGCGACGCCTGCTTTACCGGCAATTATCCTATTAACAGTTAAAAATTTTTTTCGGGTATAATTTAAAATTAATTGGATAAAATTTTCATATCAAATACCGGGAGTATTTATATGAGTTTTAATCCGTTTGAAATTAAACCAACTCAGCCTGAAAAGGGAATAACAGATTGGAAAAAAGTATTTGTTAAGCCCTATAATAAAAATGAAACAGACCCGTATTCCAAAATCAGAATTATTTTGGTTAACGGAGCGGAGTTCGAGGCGAATTGGTATTCGCATCAGCTGTCAAGGCATTGCGGCAACAATGATATCAGGCGTGAAGTAGCCCTGCTCAGAAGAGTTGAACAGCAGCAGCAAAAACGGCTGAGTTATTTAAAGCCTAAAGACGAAAATATTTTGGAAACAACAATCGGCTACGAACAGTTGGCCGTTGATTTAACTGCGTATCTGGCGCAAAACGAGCCTGATAAATACGTTAAAGACGCGCTAGATTTCGCTCTGCTTGAGGACTTTGACCATTTATACAGGTACGCCGATTTACTGGAAATGGAATACGGAATTAAAGGCGAACAGCTGGTCGGAAACTATACGGAAATTATGCCCGGTAGGCCGACAATATCAGAGCACCGCTATCCCTATGACGATATAAGGCGGTCGGGCAATAGTACAGCGGATATTCTGACCAAATTAAACACGGCGATAATAACCGCGGCGGAACAGCAGACCATGAATTTTTATATGAACGTCGGCGGAACTTATACTTCGGATTTAGGCAGACAGTTATATCTTGAGATTGCTATGATTGAGGAACAGCACGTCACGCATTACGGCTCTCTTTTAGACACAAATCCTACATGGCTTGAAGGCCTGCTTATGCACGAATATACCGAATGTTATCTTTATTATTCAATGATGACGGATGAAAACGACCCGCATATTAAAAGTATTTTTGAAATGCATTTTAATATGGAATTAAGCCATTTACACAGAGCGGCTAAATTATTAAAGACCTATGAGAAAAAAGACTGGCGAGAGGTTTATTCCTGACGGTAATTTCCCTAAATTAATAACGTTTACCGGAATGCAAAAAAAGAATAAGGACTATGTAAGAAATATTATCGCT
The DNA here is from genome assembly GCA_023690525.1 of Holotrichia oblita. Taxonomy (NCBI): domain Eukaryota; kingdom Metazoa; phylum Arthropoda; class Insecta; order Coleoptera; family Scarabaeidae; genus Holotrichia; species Holotrichia oblita. The sequence continues at coordinate 5,534 of JALQSN010000494.1, read as the reverse complement.
AAAACAGTAACTAATACCACTTTAAAAGAAGATTATATTAAAGTGAATAACTTACCGGATAATTCTAATTTTAAAAAATTTAACGGTACAGTCAATAAAATAGTAGAAAATTCGCCAAGCCATAAGGTAATTAACCAATATATAACCGAAGCGGGCGAGGATTACAGATTTGAGGAAAAACCGCATCCGATAAAGGAATTGCAAAGCCGGAAAAAGGACAATACTGAAGTAGGCAGATAATTTACGGAAACAATGAAACACTGATTAATTATTTAATCGGTGTTTTTTAAAAAAGCATTGCAAATAAATTTAAAATAATGTATTATAATTAAATGAATACAGGCTTAAAATTAACTTTGATTGAGTGCGGCGGAACAATCAGCTCAGCCCTTTCAAAAAAAGACGGAATATTTAACGTCGGCAAAATCAAAATTGCCGAATTTTTTAGCGACATCAGCTTTTACAAACAGTTAACGCCGTTTACTGTATTTTCCGAAAATATTGAGCTGAGTCAAATAGAACTCTTAGCTAAAATAATAAGGGCGGAAACAGAGGTGGACGAATGTGACGGAATAATTGTGACTTTCGGAACAGATACGCTTAGCTTTACCGGCTCAATACTTTCGCTGATGCTTTACGATATTACAAAGCCTGTTGTTATTGTTTCCGCGAATTATCCGCCGGATAACAAAAAATCCAACGCGAAAAGCAATATGGAAACGGCTGTTAAATTTATTGACCGTGCAAAAAATAACAGTATCGGCGGAGTTTATATAAGCTATAAAAATAACGGCGAAAAAGCAAAAATACATTACGCCGCCAGAGTTTTACCAATGCGGACGGGGGAGGATTATCTGCAAAGCGCCGGTAAAGATAAAGGTATAAAAACTACATCATGCGCCTTAAATTTTAACATCAACTTAACGCTTGAAAGCTCGTTTAATAAAAAAAGAGTAATTTTAATCAACCCTTATGTCGGGCTTGACTATATATTATTAGCCGAAACGCTAAAAAATTCGCCTGAAACCGAGATTGTATTTGACGCTTATCATAGCGGAACGATAAAGACAAACGGCGAAAATTCAATAAACGCGATAAAAAACAATCCCGTTTTTTTGGCAGGAAAAAACGGAGACGCTTATGAATCCTTATTGCTGATAAATAACGGCATAAATATATATAATAATATTACGGCTTTTTCTCTGTATGCTAAATTGTCGCTAAGCAGAAATTTTGACGAAGAAAAAGAAAAAAATATCTTATTACAAATACGGCAAATGAATATTATAAATAAGCTTTAAATACCTTGAAAAATTTGTAAATATGTGATATAATAATTGAACCTATTTGAATCTTTATAAAAATTAATTAATTTCGGAGGATTTTACGCAAAAATAATGGACTCAGGCAGTATAGGGCTATTAGTAGCTTACATATTATTGGTATTCTTGTCGGCGTTTTTTTCCGCGTCGGAAACGGCTTTCACAACGGCGAACCGCGTCAGGCTTAAAACCTTAGCGGCTTCCGGCAGTAAAAAAGCGGAAAAGGCAATAAAATTAGCGGAAAACGACAGGTTGTTATCTACCTTATTAGTCGGAAACAATATAGTTAATATAACTGTAACAACGATCGCGACAATTTTGTTTACCAGACTTATTTTAAATCAAAATTTAGCCGTAACGCTCTCTACGATAATAACCGCGGTTGTGGTGTTGATATTCGGCGAAGTTACGCCGAAAACACTTGCTGCCGATAAGCCCGAAAGCTTTTGCCTGTTGTTATATCCGTTAGTAAAAGCGGCGTATTATATTCTTCTGCCGATAAACAGCTTATTTATATTATGGAAAAAATTATTGAAAAAAGTCTTTAAGCTGAAGCGTGATAAAGCGGTCACAGAGGACGAGCTTTTAACTTATGTATCGACAGCGGAAAGCGACGGCGAAATTGACGAACACGAGAGCAAGCTCATTCGCTCCGCAATAGAATTTGACGACCTTGACGTAGTTGACGTAATGACGCCTAGAGTTAATATAATCGCGATAGAAGAATCTGAAAAAAAAGAAGAAATTATAAACAAATTTGTTGAATCCGCATATTCAAGATTTCCTGTCTATTCAAAGACAATCGACAGCATAATAGGAATTATCCATGAAAAAGATTTATTAACTTATAATAAGGATGAGTTTGTTATAAAAGATATACTTCAAAACAGCATTTGCGTGTCAAAAAACATGAAAATAAGCAACGCGCTGAGAAGTATGCAAAAAGCAAAAACACATATGGCTGTAGTTGTTGACGAATACGGCGGAACAAGCGGTATTATTACTATGGAGGATATAATAGAAGAGCTGGTCGGTGAAATTTGGGATGAGCACGATGAAATAGAAATCCTGCTCAAAAAGATTGACGACAATACCTTTATTGTATCAGGCCTTGAAAATTTAGAATCAATGTTTGAGGCTTTAGGCTTTAACGACAATGAAGAATTCGATTCAACGACGGTCGGCGGCTGGGTAACGGAGCAACTGCAAAAATTCCCTCTTGCGGGCGAAACGTTCGATTATAAAAATCTCAGTATTACCGTTACTAAAGCTACGGTTAAAAAAGTGGCGGAAATTAAAATTGTTGTAAACGAGCCGAAAGACGAAGAAACGATTGACCAAAAGAAAAACTAAAGAAAATGATTGACCTTTTATAAAGCAATGCCATCACAAAAGAACTATAACGACCAATCCCAAAAGGACAATTAACTTGACAGATAGAATTTTAGATATATTATTAGATTCTTTATTAGATACGCTTTTAGTTTTGCCTTTTCTTCTATGCTTGCATATATTAATTGAAGTATATGAGTATAAAGCAGGCTCTAAGCTAAAAGTAAACAAGCTTTTAAACGGCAATTTTGCCCCGCTCTTAGGCGGCGGCGTAGGATTAATTCCGCAATGTGGTTTTTCTGTTGTAGCCACAAAGCTGTACTGTAGAAAAAATATAGCTCTCGGCACATTGCTTGCCGTCTATATCGCAACCTCAGACGAGGCGATTCCTATTTTAATTTCCACGCCGTCGTCGGCAATAAAGCTTGTTCCGCTGTTAATTATAAAATTTGTATTTGCCCTCAGCGTAGGCTATGCGGTCAATTTTATTATGCGCAAAAAGAAAAGCTTGTTCAGCCTGTTATGGATACGGCCACAGAGTGCGGCTGTCATGGGCATGAAATAGGCGTATCGGACGAAGAAAAAGAAAAAATGAAAGCTTTTGACTGGCAAAGATTTGTATGGCATCCGATTATTCATACCCTTACAATCTGCCTTTATATTTTCATTGTCAATCTTGTTTTAAATTCTGTTATAGAGTTTATGGGGGAAGATAAATTATTTTCAGCCCTTAATCAGGCCGTATGGGCACAGCCGTTTATCGCCGCTTTAGTCGGGCTTATTCCGAATTGCGCAAGCTCGGTTGTAATAACCCAAATGTACGCGCTGGGCGGCAGCGCTTACGGCGGGCTTTCGCTCGGAGCAACGGTTGCGGGGCTTTCGGTCAACGCAGGAATAGCTCTTGCCGTACTGTTTAAGGAAAATAAAAATCTGAAACAAAACATAAAAATTGTCGGACTTTTATACTTTTTATCTGTGTCCGTCGGGCTTATAATCACAGCCGTCACTCAAGCGTTGGGAATATAAAAAGAATCGACCAGTCGCAAATCGGCACTGCGGCTTATAACTCGCTTAAAACGCATTACATTGCGTTTTAAGCGAGACAAATAGTGTCCGCTCGCAAAAAGTGTCTTAGCCGAGCGCATAGCGCGAATGCCACGAAGTATTTTTGCGTCGCTCCCAATTTTAAATTCATATGTTTTTTCGTTTTAAGCAGTACGCTAACAAATAAGCGTGCTGTTTTTCTTATTCAGCCTTTCAATTTTTATTATAAATTCTTCTCCTGTTATAAGCTTTACAATAATGTTTCTCTTTTTCAACGCTTACCTCCGCTTCGAACTCATCCCTTACGGCAGAATAAACCTCGCATACAAATTCCTCGGTTGAGACATTATAGCTATATTCTTCTGCCGGTAATAATTCTTCTTCTTCGTCAGGCTCGTTTATTACCTTATCATAAAGCCATTCAACAAATTCCTCTTCGTCTTTCGGCATCTTTTCTTTTTTCTTGCTGTACATTAGGTTTCTCCTTTTAATGCATGGTATTGCCGTGCATAAGTATAATTTATAGCATTTTTAGTTAAAATGCAAGTAAATGAATGAAGATTTAGATATATTTTCACAAAGATTATGCGAAGAACGAAAAGCAAACGGTTTCTCTCAAAGAAAGTTTGCGGAAATTTTGGGTATTCCGCATAGCACATATCAAGCGTATGAATTAATCGGCAGGAAAGGCGGCAGCCAGCCGTCAATAGATATGATAAGACTATTAGCTAAAACTTTAGAAGTAACAACAGATTATTTATTAGGGCTTGAAGATTGAAACTATAATATATTATAGTAAAGAAAATCACTACCGTCAAGTAATTTAAATTAAGTTGCGAAAATCACTACTGTATTGTTTTATTGCCGATATAGTGTTAAACTCTATTTATGAGTATTATATTCGGAGAAAGATTAAGGGAGTTAAGAAACGCTAAAAATATTACTCAAACAGAGCTGGCAGATATTCTGTTAGTTTCAAAATATGCAATAAGCGCATGGGAATTGAATAAGCAGGAACCGTCAATAGATACTTTAGTTAAGCTGTCAAAAGTTTTTGATACTTCCGTTGATTATTTGACGGGCGCGGTAAATGAATTCGGAGATAAGGTAAGTGCGGATACTGAAAATGAAGAAGATATTTTGCGTATGAAAATCGACGTAAATCAATTTTACCAGCCTAAAGATGAAAAAGTAGACGTTGAAAATTTTAAAAATAAAATTCCGCACACTAATTTAAAAAATCAAAATAATTCAAGTCAATTAACATTAAGCGAAGAAAGAGAAAGAAAAAAGCCGAATAAGTAAATATATGTAGCATAGCCTAAGCCTTTAGCATAACATGGCAGTATGTTAGATAAAACGCAGTTAAAAAACGGCACGGTATACATATGTCAAAAACCGCTATCCGACATAATAAACGACGGCGATTTCCGGCAGGATTTTAACCTTCTTTTACTCTCGTATAAAACGTTTGATACTATTGATTTAGAAGACGAAATCGACGGAACGAGCGAGGCGCTTACAGCCGTAGCTTTGGAATCGTTAAATAAGTCGGCTACTGTTTTTTGCGGCATTACGACGCAAATAATGGGCTTAAAACATATAAGCGTTGCGGTTTGTCATAAAGGAAGGCTTGTAGACATTGTTGACCGCACGTCAAATTTATTTAACGACGACTATATTGCAAGCGAAAAAATAAAGATATTTTCTTCTGATGATATTAACTACGCGGTGCTTGTAGACACCGACGTACTATTGGAAAAAAACTGGGCGAAAGTAGCTCCGTACAGCGACGTAGTTTTTGGAATTGTTAAGGGAAACGACGAGCGTATCTTA
>JALQSN010000493.1:0-37936 GCA_023690525.1 Holotrichia oblita | reverse complement strand
TTTGTTGCGGTTGTAAAACAGGAACCAAGTCCATTAGGGCATCTGATAATCGTTATATATCTGCCTTCAATATAAGGAAGCATTTTTGGCAAAATAGCCTGATAATAATCTGCTACATCTTGTTTGGTTATTGCCGGATTTTTAAAAACCAGTTTTTCCCCGCTTGATATAGTTGCAACTTCATTTACTACATTTTTTGTTTCTTTGTCCTCTCTCAAACCTAAAAAACTCGCATGCCGCAAAACTCCGCTATTTGTCCATTCACTATATTTTATTTCTGCTATAAGTTTTGGCACCAGCCAAATTACTTTGTCCCTTAGCTTTGGTATTTTCTTAAATGGCGAAGTTTGTTTACTTTCTGTTCTAAGCCTTTCTTCTAGGTTTATTCTTTGCTTTTCGCTAAAACCTGTCCCCACACTACCGGCATACAAAAACTCGTCATCTTCATAATATCCCAGCAACAGCGAACTAATCCCAGAAATCTTACTCGAAAGAGTGTAGCCGCCAATAACAAACTCCTGCATGCCTCCGCACTTTATTTTGACCCAGTCGCCATTTCGGCTGCCGTCATAAACGGAGTCTTTCTTTTTTGCAATCAGCCCTTCGTATTGGTTTTGACAAACATTGTTTAAGTCGGCTTGCGTAAGCCCGCTAGCATATTCAGAAAGTTGTATTCTGCCTTTAGCTTTTTTGACAATTTCAGCCAGTTTTTCTTTTCGCACGATAAGCGGCTGATTTCTTAAATCCTCTCCGTCGCATGCCAACAAATCAAAAACTACATAAACGACATTATCACCGGCACTGTTTTGCAGCATATTAAAATTTGACTTGCCGTCTTTGTCAAGTGCAATGATTTCGCCATCCAATACCATTGCTCTTTTACCTGCCAGTTCATCAACCGCTTTTGCCACACTCAAAAACTGCGTGGTAAAATCATTTTGGTTTCTTGATATCAACTTTGTCTTGCCGGACTCAACAAAAGCCAGAGCACGATAGCCGTCGTATTTCAGTTCGTATAACCAGTTTTCGCCCTGAGGCAGTTTGTCTGCAAGCAGCGGCAAACTGGACATCAGTTTTTGTAAAAGGATTTTTAACAGCGGTTTTTTCTTCGTATTTTATCACGAGCCAGTTTGGCTCCTTAGTGCGAATAAGCGTCCAGATTCCTTTTAGCTTTTTGCCATTTAACTTAAATTTGATATTGCCCGACTTTAAGCCCTTGTCCATATCAATCTGCGGCTCGTATGTGCCGTTGTCAAAGATACTCACTGTCCCGCCACCATACTGGCCTTTTGGTATTTCTCCCTCAAAATTGCGATAACTGAGCGGATGGTCCTCAACATGTACGGCAAGGCGTCTGTCCTTGGCTTCATTAGAAAGCCCTTTTGGCACCGCCCACTTTAACAAAACTCCGTTGTGTTCAAGCCGCAAATCGTAATGCTCTGCTCTTGCAAGATGGTGCTGAATAACAAAGCTAAGCTCCTTGCTGCCTTTTGCCCGCTTGCCGCTAGGCTCACTTGTTTTTGTAAAGTCTCTTTTTTTGTTGTAAATCTCCAGCATATTATTGAGCTGCTCTTTTTGGTTTTTTCATACTTTCAACGCTTAACTTAAGTGCTTCCATAAGATTTACTACGCTCCTGATTTCTTCTTTGGGCGCAATAATTTGTTTGCCCTGCTTTTTTAATTCAATTGCTTGCATAACTCTGTTGGCATATTCGTCCTTAAAATTTTCCGGCTTAAAGGCTGCTGTCATATTTTCTAACAACATTTTAGCTAACGCCAGTTCTTTTTCGTCCAATTTTTCAGCAACTTCGCTTGCGGGGTTTTTCTTTATTTCACTTTTAAAAAACAATGTCGACAAAAGCATTTGCCCGCTGCGGGCTCTAAGCGCCACAAGGACTTCTCTGGTGCCAAGCACTGTTTTTGCAATTCCCACTTTCTTTTGCGTTTCCATAACATTTAGCAGCAAAGAATAAGCCTTTTCCGCACCTGTAGGCACAACATAATAAGAAGTATCAAAATAAATCGGGTCAATTTCTTTTAGCTCTACAAACTGTTCGATATTTATTGTTTTGTCTTTTTTTGATTTTATCTTTTCAAAATCGGCATCATCAAAAATCACATATTTGTCTTTTTCGTACTGATATGCTCTGACAATGTCATCGGCAGCAACTTCCTTGCCGTCACACTCACGGCAGGTCTTGATATAAGAGATACGCGAATTTGTTTTTTTGTCAATTTGGTTAAACGATATTTCGTTTGGCTTGACACACTTTTCAAAAACGATTGGTATAAAAACCAATCCAAAACTTATAGAACCTTTATAAGAATATGCCATAAGCAAATTATGCCCAAAGTTATCTAGCTCCAAACCCAACACTGATATTGTCTTTGCTGCGGTCATCAAGTTCAGCAACCGGGCTTGGTGACTCCTGATAGCGATAATCCTTGCCAAGCTCTTTGATTGTCTGATTGATAATTGCATGGCTTGCTGTATTTTCTGCACCGCTGCCGTTGACAGTGTTATTGTGTCTAAAAAAGTCTGCACTTTTGGGCAGTTTGTCAACAGGAGCATACGTTTCTCTTTTTGATGTAAACCAAGCCTGATTTTTGATGATATCCCTCACATATTTTTTGTTTTGCCCAAATTTGAGCGGCTGCGGAAATTCCGGCACCGGTATCAGCGTTTTTACATCTTTTTTTTCGTACTTTTTTAGTAGCTCTGCCGCCCGCTTAAGGTGCGCAACTTCGATAAAAAAATGCTCTTCCCATATTTCTTTTATCGCATCATCGGTTTCGTCCTCGTACATACTGAAATACAAATAGCACTCTGTGTATTCGTGCATGACCCAGTTTTCCAGCCATGTGCATGTTGGGTCCTTAAGGCTCTCGTATTGGGTAACATGCTCCTCTTCCACCATTCCAATTTCTGCAAAAAGTTTGCGCCCTATGTCGTTTGGATACATATTTGCCATATTCATATAAAAGTTCATAGTCTGCTGCTCCGCCGCAACTATGATACTTCCTACAAGTTTTGTAAAAGGGTCTGCAGTTTTAGAATTCATTGGGATTTTGATATGATCAAACGGATGACGGTGGTGATTGATTGTCGGTCGTGCCGGCATGACTTCAGTGAGTTCGCCAAGCAAATTTTGTGAATCAATGCCAAAATCTTTTTTAAGTAAATTAGAAAATCTATAGAGATGGTCAAAGTCCTCAAGAAGTGCAAAGTCGAGAGCCGCCTTAGCATTGGGGCACTTCTCACGTTGAGCCAAAATCGCAGTGAGCTCAATAGCCAGCTGCTCATATGATATTGTGGACTCTAAAAAATTTTCGTCCATGGGTTTAAGCGCTGCAATCCGTTTTTGTTGCTGCTGCTCCTGATTGCGTACAAGTGCAATCTCACGACGCAAATCGTTGTCATTACAGTTACGTGCAAATTGGTGCAAAACCAGTTGCTCTCAAATTCTGTTCCATTCATTAGTATAATTCGCAACTTAGTAAACGGGCTCACCTTTTTTTTGTTGTATGGTTTTGGATACATCATTTTCCAATTCATAGTGTATTCTTCAATCGGCTTTGACTTTGAGTTAAACGGATTCATAAAAATCTCCTTTTTTATAAAGGAGATTATTCTCTATCGCAATAAAAATTAATCACTACAAAATTATTTGCTAGCTTTTACAGTTGCACCTGTCTTCGTTTCTGCCACAATTTTGGCAAATATTTTTGCACTCAAAAAGCCGCAGGCAACGAAACAGTTTAAGGCTAGCTTTTTGCTTTCTTGTTCAAGCATACGTGTTAATAAGTTATTCACCTATTTGTATATATTCGGGCAGTTTTTCGTCTACAAAAAACAATTTGTCGTCAATTCCAGTGGATATTTTTTCTTTTGGCAAAAACATATAAGTTCCCGTTGCGGTTGCAAGCACTTCTCCGCTTTTGTTAAGGAGCGTACTTTCACCGGAAAACATACGAGTACCTTTGTTAACAATTTTTGTAATACTATAAACTGTTTCCTCAACCGGAGCAGGCTTTTTGAATTTGACTTCAAGCGATGTGGTTACGCCAAATTCATCATCACCTACTGCACGCCCAATTGCTTCATCCAAAATTGTGCACTCAACTCCTCCATGCATACGACCCGGGTAACTTCTATGGTGGTCTTTGGGCTCATAAACACCTATGAGCACTCCGCCCTCACACTCAAAAAATCTGGCATTTAAGCCGTTCTTATTTTCAACTCCGCACAAAAAACACATGTGGCTGTTTTTTTGTCTTGACAAAACTTTATATTTCATATATCTATTCTAGCACTCAATCAAACTGCTGACAAACAAAAAACAAATGGGCTTGTTTTCTTGGTAACAGCAAAAAACAAAAAGCCCTAAAGTTTTTTATTTATTGTTCGTTTTTGTTTTGGTGAACCAAGTGTATCAATATCCGAACACATAATCAAGCGAAATTATATTACGTTGGCGTTGAGCATTGCAAATGAACCAGCGAAAATTTCAAAAAGAGATTGCAGCGGCAAGTTTTGTTAGGCAGATAGCTGAACCGAAAAATTTCCTTTTAGAACGAAGGCTCGTCATCAGATTCTGTTTCTTGCTCTATTTCATTGTTACCTTGTAGCATTTTTATTAACAACTTTATCTTTGCCTGTAACTCATCAAAAGTAATGATTTCTGTTTTGCGTAAATCGTTTCTAAACTTATCAAAACTTTCCTTTTGTTCGTCGTTGAGGGATGAAAGATTTCCTATTATAACAATATTTTTAATGTTGTTTGCAGAAAACTTTTTATTTTGATTTTTACTTATACCCTGTAACGTAAAGAACGATTTTAGGAATGTATCTGCTTCGTTAATAACTTGTGAGATTGCACCCGATAAATCAGTGTGTGGCGAATAAACATTATTCCTATAAGGAGTTGAATTTACAAGTTTTGTTTTTGGTGTTTTTATTTCCATTATTGCGACATTGTTTGTTTTAATATTTTGTAATAAAATATCACCATATTGACCGTTTGTATTATCTATTTGCTTCCCTCCAAAATATGGTTTGCTTTGCAGATATATAAAAGGCTGTATAAAAATCTGAGATATTGCTAAGTTGTGCTGTTCAAAAAGTTCTTGCCAATACTGCTCGTTTTCATCACTATTAATTTTATCGCTTATCAACTTGTCTATTCGGTTAAGTTCTTCAATATTAACCATATTACTTAAGTTACTTAAACTATTTAAAGCTGACTGTTTAAGAAACTCAGATAATTTAGAATCGTCATTTAAAAATGCTTGTATTTGTTTAATTTTTTCATCGACTTCGATGAACTCGGTTGTTCCAAGTTGAATATTTCCGCTGTTGGATATTTTATATAAATCACTTAAACTCTGAAAAAGCTTTAATGTCTCGTCTCTGTCTAAATTAAATTCTAAGTATTCGCCTGCATTGATTTCTCTTTTGCCAAGTTTCGCCTGTTGAATGTCTCCAAATTTTTTAGCAGTTTTTTTATAGATGATAGTTGCACCTATGCTTTTTTCTTTATGGTTGCCCTCAACCCAATAAGGTTTTAATAAAGTTTGCACACGCTCCTTTTCACTTAAAACAATTGGCTCAATTTCTGCCGTTTTGAATGAAGTAGAGGTTGCAATGTATTTTTTATTTGTTTCCATCTATAGTTTCCTTTTACCTATAAGACGCTGTTAGTTTTGTCTTTAATCCGTTGTAGTCATAGTTTTCAACTTGCAAATAACTTTCATCGTCAAGCCCAATACGAATAACATAAAGAAACTTGGTAAACTCATAAATTGTTTCAATATTCGGTGCTTCAATATTTTCTTTTATTCTATCGGCTTTTGCAAGCAAGCATTGGTATTGATAGAAAACATCAATGGTTGCAGTTTTGTTTTTGGGGTGAACCCTAACTAAATGCTGGTTTGGCGTTAAAGCAATTATGTTTTCTAAATAATACGCAATAATTGGAAATTCGCTTTCGGGGAATATATGGTGCATTTGCGTCGCAATTACATTCATTTCGTCTGCCTCTAATAATTCCGTTGAGCCATTTCTAAACTGCTGATTATATACACGAATAAATTGTTTCGCTTTGTTAGAAAGATATTTGTAGTAGTTTTCATTTGGTTTAAATTTAACTTTGCTTTCATATTCTTTTCTTGTCATATCTTTAGGTTTTTCAGAATAAATGTCTCGGAAATTATCTCGGTTATACATTAGCATATCATAAGTAATTTTGTTTTTAGAAAGTCTGCCATCTTCCGTTCCAAGCGAATTATTTATATATGCCAGTGGGTTAATAACTTTTGTAAAGATTCGTCTACACTCTGTTTCTTTATTAATGGGGGTATTGGCAATTGTAAATCTCTCAAAAGTATCTTTTAACTTATCAAAATCGTTTTTTGTTTGCGACTGAAAGAACTTATTGAAAACTGTTGTCAGACTGCTGTCTGCCAAAACTTTTGAAATATACAAATATAAAAAAGTTAATGCATATTTTTCAGCTAATGATATGTATTCTAATAATTCCTTGTTGACTATGCGAAAACTATTTTGCCTGCCGTTCTTTGTTTCAAAAAGTATGCCTGCATTAGCAAAAAGTTTCATCGGTTGATGAAAAAACTTATCATATTCACTTGCTGCCTCTTCCTCGTCAGAACCAACTTTTTTGAACACATTTTTAACCAAAGAGATTGAATAATCAAAAAACTGTATGCCCTTTCTTGTAAATATTTTATTGAAATCCCCATTACAATAATTTAATATGCAATCAGCAATAACCGAACAAACATCAGGCGTGCATTTTTGGTCAATCCATCTTGCGTTGCCAGACTTTCTAACATCGTAGTCACTCTTGTTTAGAAAATCTTGTATTTCTTTCTCATTAAAAATTTTCATTTTTTCCTCCTTGTTCCAAAATAGAAAATTGAGTTGCTGTCTATGTTTAACGACCTTGTTCCATAATTTCTTGCAATTTGATAATACTCTCTAAACTCATTTGTTTCAAATATATTCAAGTCGTTCTCGGTTATCGGTGTTTTAGTTTTATTTATTAACAATGCAACCGAGCCGTCCGCTATTGCAATCTGTGGCAAAAAGCAAGCTCTGGGCGAATATGAAAGATTCGGAATAAGAATAATGTTTGTTTGATTGAGATATTTTGCAACCGCCAAGCCGCTTAAATCGTCAGTGTATTTATCATATCCTTTTATATCTTTTATTTTATTTGTTTCAATGTTCCTTGACCGAAGTATTCTATATTTGCCATTTGTTAAATTATGTTTTGTTCCAATTTGTCTATCTCTAAAAAAAGTGAACATTCCCAAAATTAGTTTTTTCGAAAACTCGTCAAATCTTTCATTCCTATAAATTAGCCAAGTTGGGAAAGCGTTGTCAGTGATATAAATTTGTTCTTGCAACAAGTCAATACTTTTTGTTAGCGACTTAACTTTTGTTTTATAAGGTTTGCCGAGAGTATTAACAACAAGATTTATTGTTTCAATTTTTACTCCCTTAAAACCTTTCTCACCAAAGTCAATAATGCCTACTATTTCAAAATCTTTTAATTGGTTTCTTATTTCTAAATACTCTGGGGCGTTTAAAATACTTTTAGGAATTATCAAAGAAACTAAATTCCCGTCTTTCAATGCCTTTTCTAAAAAATACACAAACATATTTGTTGATTTTTTTATCTTGCTTAGTTTTTTATAAACGGCTGCATTTTTGTCTTTGGGTTTAACTTTGAAATACGGTGGGTTCCCAATTACTAAATCAAATTTGGCATTAGATATGCCGAACTGCAAATAGTCATCGCAAATATATTTGATAGCAACATTTGGATATTTTTTTCGGTAATATGTTTCAAAAATTAACTCGGCAATTTTAAGTTCGTTTTGGTCAATGTCAATTATCCATATTTCCAAACATTGTTTGTCTTTGAAATGCTCTGCAATGAAAGGTAAGAAAGCTCCGGCACCAACTGACGGCTCTAAAACTTTAATATGGCTTTTGTTATCAACTTTAGGTAAAACCTTAAATATTTCTTCGCAGATTATTTTATCGGTGTAAAAGGCAGCAGTTGTTTCTCTATTGGGGTTTAGTATTTCTGCAGCAATATAAATTAAGTCTGGGTTGAGTTTTTCCCCATACTTCAAAATAGCCTCTTGTAAATCTGCAAGGCTATTAAGATTGTATTGTCGTAAAAATTGCTCAACTTCTTTTGTCATTATCCCTCTAATTTTTCTTTAATGTTTTTTGCAATTTGATGAAATATTGCGGTTGGCACAGCTTCGCCTATAGATTGACGAATGTTTATATCGTTTTGCTTAATGAAAGTTTTCTTTTCTGCTAATGATAATTTGTTAAGTTCTTTTAACTCTTGCTTAACCCACTTGAAGTCTTTTGGAATAGTCATCATAAGCATAAGTTCTCTAATACTAAACACTCTATCGTCAACAGGGTGTATGGTATTCTGGCTTGCCATTATGTCGCTTCGTGTATGTATACAAGGAGCAACTTTATCAAACCTTTGTCTTGTGTATTTATCGCCATTTCCGTTTTTGCTAAAAATCTTTTTGCCGTCTTTGTAATAGTGTGGTTGCTTGTTGATGTCGGTATTGTCAAAAGCACTCTGTCCTTGTGTGAGGTTTTCTATCCAATGTCGCATATCTGGGTTGTAAGTTCTAAAATTATGATAGATATCTTGTTCGTCAACTTGTCCCATCTCAGTAAGAGTGGGCAATCCTTTTATAACTTCACCCAAAGTTTTCTCTTTTGTTATTTTTGGGAATAAATCTTTCACATCAATTTTTACATCTTTTCTAACTCCAATAACAAGAGTTCTTGTTCTGCTTGAATTAGAGCCACAATCTTTAAAGTTTATGACTTTTGTTTCTATGTTGTATATTTCGCCAAGATTGCTAAAAATTGCTTCGCTTATCTTTTTATCTTTGCCGTCAATATCGGTGCAAATTGTTCCAAGAAATGCTCTTACATTTTCCAATACAAAAGTTTTTGGCTTGACTTCTTTAATCAACTTAATTGATTCAATAACAAGCGAGTTTCTTTTTTGTTCTTCTTTTTTCTTATGATTAGCAATCGACATCCCTTGACAAGGCGGTGTTGCGATAATTGTCGTAATATCTTTAACACTTTCTTTTTGTTTCCATAGGTTTATTTCAGCAAAAATTTTGGCAATAGTTTCTTTTGCCAAAATATCACCAGAAACATAACCAGTTTCGTATTTACATTTATTGTTGCATTTTTGGACTTCAAGGCGTCTGTTGATTAGTTCGTTTGTTGCAACGCATTTAAAACCTGCTTGCTTAAATCCAAAGCAACCAACACCCGCACTACTAAATAAAGAGATGTAAGTTAATTTACTCATACACCCTCCTTATCGATAACGTCCATAACTTCTGAAATATTACATTCTAAAACTCTGCATATTCTCAAAAGAACATCCATACTTACTTGTTGGTCTTTTCCAAGTTTTGCAAGTGTTGCCGTTCCTAAGTCGGCTTTCACTCGCAAATCGGTTTTTGACATATTTTTGTCTATCAGCTGTTTCCACAACTTTTTATAACTAATTGCCATTTTATCCCCCAAACCATTTCATAGAGTATTCTATCACAAAACTTTTCTTTCTGCAAATAATTTATTCGACATTGTGAACAATATATTCTAAAATGTTTAATTAAAACGGCATATCGTCTAACTCTTTTGGGTCAGTGATTGGCACAAGTTCAATTTGTGGTTTTATTCTGGGCGATGAAAGAGTGGGCAGCATTTGTTGTTTTTGCTCTGGTTGTTTGAATTGTGGTTTTTCACGAGGGTAAAAGTTATAAGTTTCATAGAATAACAAATCATAAGCTCGGCTGATATTTGCAATCATATGTATTCGCTTTGGTTTTTTTCTAATCATTTCGTGCCAAGTCATTTGCCCAATCATTAGTTGTTGCAGGTCGTTAAATAACTCTTCGTTTTCATCTGGCTTTTCATCAGTTTCGAAAGCTTCTATGGTTGATGTCCGTTCGCTTTCATTATATAAAAACTTTTTTTGTTTGCGTGCCGTTTGTGTATCGTGTATTAAATAATCATAAGCACCTTTTGGGAAATAGCAAGGTTGAGCAAAAACTATGCCCATGTCATCACTTGCAAACGCCTTAAACCAAGCACCTCGTTGATTAGTATAAAATTGAACAAGAAAATGATGATGCGGTTTCTTTAACTCGGTTGGGTTGTTTTCTTGCTTGTCTTTGTCGTGTAAAATGTGAGCATAGGCTTTTATATCAGCCCATTATATTAGTGGCAAGAAAATCAAAGAGATAAAAGAAAAATTAGACATCGAACATATTTTTGACCGTAAAGGTAAGCCGTTCCACAAGAGTCATATAACAAGATTTTTGCAAAATGGAATGTATGTCGGCACATTGAAATTCGGCGAACACATGCGAGAAAACGCAGTGCCGGCAATCATTGAAAAAGAAGTATTTTGGGCAGCACAAAAAAGGCTTGGCAAGAACAAGCACAAGCCGTCAGTCCATAAAGCAAAAGAGTTTTACTTGCTTTCGCTAAAAGCCTTTTGCGGTTATTGCAAACATCTTCTTGTAGGCGATAGCGGAACTGGTAAGAAAGGTACTATTTATCGTTATTATGTTTGCGGAAATGTAAAGCGGAAGTTAAAGGCTTGCGAGAAAAAAGTGGTTGGCAAAAAGTGGCTTGAAGATTTGATTGTAAATAGCACAGTTAAATATATCTTAACTGACAAAATGATAAACAAAGCAGCAATGCAGGCAATGGAACTTAATGAACGAATTGAGGCAAACAGCAAAATTGAAACCTTAGAAAACGAATTGAAAGTTGTTGTGGCTGAACTAGAAAATCTTATCAATGCAATCGCAAGCGGTTTAGCTGTTGCTACGGTTAAAGAAAAAGTTTTGGCATTAGAATCAAAGAAAGCCGACCTCATTAAAGAAATTGATGAAGAGAAATTAAACACTCCGATTAGACTGAGTTTTGAACAATATCTTTATTGGTTCGAAAGTTTTAAAGACGGCGATGTTGCGGACGAGAAATTCCGTGAAAGGCTTATTGATTGCTTTGTAAATAAAGTTATTCTTTTCAACGACAAAATCATAATCGTCTACAATGTGAAAGGTGATAACAATGAAAAAATCACTATCGAGGAAATCTTAAACGATTTCAATAGTGATTCTTCGGTGTTCGGATACGAACAGATTGGTGATCCCACGGGGAATTGAACTCCGGTTTACGCCGTGAGGGGGCGTTGTCCTAACCGCTAGACGATGGGACCAAGCGAGCCAATAATCATGCCAATGCACATGGGTTTCTAAGACGTGTTTTGGATTCACGTAATTATATCTCAAAAACATTAACAAAACAACAGATTATTTTGAAATTTTAATAATAAGGCGTATACTTAACGAAACAGGAGAGAGTGTGAAAATAAGAAAAGCTGTCAAAAATGATGCTGTCAAAATTCATAATTTGATTTGCCAACTGAAACCGAATATGGAATTGTCATTTGACGATTTTTGCATTCGCTATGAGGCAATTTTATCAAACAAAAATACCCTTTGTCTTGTCGCAGAGAAAGACGCAGTAGTTGGTGTTATTTCATTAACAATCGAAATAGAAAGCGGGTTAATAGGCACAAGGAAATCCGCAAAAATTGATGTTTTGGTAATAGACGAAAAACATAGAGACAAAGGTATCGGTGGTCAACTGCTTGAAGAAGTAATAGCTAAAGCAAAGCAAAATGACTGTAAAATAATTCAGTTACATTCAAATATAAGGCGAGACGATGCTCATAGATTCTACGAAAAACACAATTTCCGTAAAGGCGGATATTACTTTAAGTTAGATTTGTAAATCAAATTACGTCTTTGAAATCCTATTGGTGATCCCACGGGGAATTGAACCCCGGTTTACGCCGTGAAAGGGCGCTGTCCTAACCGCTAGACGATGGGACCAAGCGAGCCATTGCCCGTTTGTACAGAAAACAAAGAACCAGCGTTGCAAGATGCAACTTTAAGATGATATCATAATTGTATATTAAATTGCAAGACTTTTTTGACAAATTCTCTTTTATACCAAGGCGTAAATAAAATCTTGTTGCAAACCGTTTGTACGTTTGTGATAACTTAGCCGTATGCCTATTTGCTAAATATCAATTTTTTGTCCTATCTCATCAAAGGCAATAATCTTTGAGTCAATCAGCTGTTTGTTCTCTTCTCTAAAAGCACTATAAACGGCATAGTTGTTTGCATGCATTGGGACAATGTTTTTGACACCAAGTTTTTGTGACAAATAAATTGCTGCTTCTGTGATGCCTGAGCTTCTGCGGTTGTAAAAACTGCAAACAGGTGCAAAGGCCACATCTGTCGTCTGCGTATGACGGCTCAAAAAATCTATCTGCTTTTTGTACTCGTCTTGCATATCACCCCAGTCTGTGTGGTCGCCGCCATGATAAATAACAAGCCCATCAACAAAAATAAGAAAACATACACCTTCATCTGTTGACTTTGCGGTCACGATTTTCATGTCTTCTATCTGTTCTATCTGCCCGGCATTTAGATTGATAGTATGTGGCAGCTTTGTGGGTATTTCACCCAAAATAAAAATTATATTGTTTCTTTGTACCCATTTTTTGTTGATTTCATGATTATAGTGGTCAAAATGCGAGTGCGAACAAAAAACATAAACTGGCTTGTCTTTTAGCTTTTCCGGGTCTATTTGCCACTGTTCGTAAACTTTATCCCTATACTCGCCAACTCCAAAATAGTCAAAGATAAGATACTTGTTTGCAAGCTCAACTAAAAAGCCGCTTTGCCCTAAATAAGTTATTTGCATTTTCATATAATAGCATAACTTTGTTGTGCTTGTAAAACTAGTTACAAAAAAAGAGCCAAGCGGCTCTTTAATGTCAAAGGAATTTACTTTCTACCTAGCCGTGCCGCTACTTTTTTATCTAATTCTTCGTAGGAATCTACTAGCTTTGTATTGCCGCCTCTTTGCAGACTGCAATAAACATCTACCGTCGTTATGCCAGTAATGCCGCTATTCTTGCCTACTTCTTTCAATAGTTCTTTCTCCAGCCATTTTACACGTGCTGCCATTTGTGCAAGCAGCTCATTGCCATATGCTACACTATTTTCCATGGAACCGACTTGCTCTTTGGCAATATTGCCCATTATTTCGCCGCGTGATATTCCTGATCCGTCATCAATATACATTTTATTTCTCCTATTTATTATATCTTATCACAGATATAAAAAAAATCAAGACCCTCTTTGCATAATTGTTTTGTTTAGCCTAAAGAGTTGACATATTACAGCAAGCTATGCTATACTAACTTTTGCTTTTTGGATATGTTCCAAAAAGTCCCTCCTGGGGGATTAGCTCATTTGGTAGAGCGTCTGCCTTGCACGCAGAAGGCGGCCCGTTCGATTCGGGTATCCTCCACCAGAAAAACAAAAGAGCCGTCTAGCTCTTTTTTCGTTTCTGTTATAGCAATTGTTTTTATCTCTCTGCACTAACCGGCTTAGAAGTATCTTCTGATATCTTTTTGGCTCGTGCTTTGTTGTCTGTATTGATTGGCATTTCGTTGATGACCAGTCTGAATTGATATCCCAAAAACTCAGCCGCTTTTTCGCAAAACACTATACGCGATGAATAAATACTGAACAAATCCATGGGCGAACTTAGTTCCAAATCCATTTTAATATTTAAGCTAATCATTTTGTTCTTTTTGTCTACGGCAAGCCAGTTCTTTTTTGTGGCAAAATTGACATAATAGTGTGCACTGCTACGATTTGCTTTTTCTGCCATATTGAGCACGCGAGTAAAATGGATATCGCTTTTGTCTGCCAAAACCAACGCAGCTGAAATTTTGTTGACTATTGCTCCGGTTCTTTCGTCATGGTTGCCAATGGCAGTCATTACCAATAAGACATGTTTGATGTCCATGCCCATTCTTCGCAAGATGGTATAAGCTATCTGAGCACTGCTTTCCTCGTGGTGTTCTCTGTTTATTACATTGCCGGTATCGTGTAAATAGCCGGCAATTTTGGCAAGCTCCACCAGTTTGTTATCCTCACCGATTTCAGCCAATATGTTACCGGCAGTGGCAGCGACATAGTTCACATGTCTTGTGCCGTGGTCAGTGTATCCCATTGTTTTCATATTTCTATCGGTTAGTTCAATAAAAGCATTTACCTCGTAGTTCTTTTTTATTTCCTCTAAAGTTATCATGTGAGCTCCTCATCCAAAATTCTATCATATGCGCAAACAAAACCAAACATATTTAAATAAAAAAGAGTTGTTTGACTCTTTTTCTGCTAGGTTAATCTATCACTTAAGAATAACTTAAAATAAAATTTATTAGTATCTGCATACCTCTTTTAAGGCTGTCTTTTCTTATATACTCTTTTTCGGTGTGATAACCACCGCCGCAGTGTATTCCCATTCCTGCCGACGGTATTCCCATAGAAAGCGGAATATTAAAATCAAGTGACGCCGATTTTTTTACTATCTCTTCTCTTCCTAGCACAGTTTTGTATATGTTTTCCACTTTGTTGAGCAAATAAGTTTGTTCGGCACGATTGACTTTTTTTGCACATGGCCGTTCGCCTACCATATTGACTATGACCTGATAACCATGTTTTTTATATTTTTTTATCACGTTTTCAAATGCTTTTTTCATGTCACATAAGCATTCAAAATTGTCAGACCTATATTCATACAAAATGGTTGCAGCCTCTGCTATAGAATTGACAGTTGTGCCTCCGTTGATATTGCCCACATTGTATGTGGTTTTTGTGCCCTCTTTTTCTGGCACCTTAATGTTGTATAAGTCTGTCACAAGGTTAGAAATTATTTGTATAGCATTGTCATTGCCAAACGCATGAAACGAATGCCCGCCTGCTGCCATAACCTTAATTTCGTATCTATGCGAGCCAACTGCATTATCTAGAATAAAATCATAGTCTAGGTCTAGCGAAATTGTTTCTTTTATGCCGGAATTGTTTGCCATAAAATGTCTGCACCCAGCCAAATTGCCCAGCCCTTCTTCACCTGTGGTAAAAACAAAAACCATATTATAGTTGTCAAAACTTTCTTTGTTTTTAATAAGGTATTCTATCGCCATCATAAGCCCCGCTACGTTTGCCACGTTGTCTCCAACGCCAGGACACTTTAAGAACTCATCATCTTCTACAAAATGCAGCTTTGTAGTGATAGGAAACACGGTATCGGTATGCGCCATAAAAACAACCTTTGGCTTTTTCTCGTTGCCCATTTGACATATCACATTGTTTGCGTCATCAATAAATGACTTTGCACCTTTTTCTTTGAGCCATTTGTCAATAAACTGTGCCTTTGTTTCTTCTTGCCCTGTTGGCGACGGAATCAGGCAAAGCTGCTTTATCATTTTTATTAAATTTTCATATGAAATTTGCATGGTATTTATCCCTCTCTGTATGCTTTGCGTGGCAGGTTCACGTTTAGACGTAGCGTCCCAACTTTTTGGGTAACATTTATTTTTTGTTAAATCTTTTATTCATAGACTTTAACCACCAACTAAGCGGCAGCAAATTTTTTAAGAAATAAAAGAATTTGTACTTGCCGCCAATTATGTATTGCGGTTTTGTTTTTTTACGCATAGCAATTTTTGCAATTTTGCCCGCCACATAGTTTAAAGGCATGCGTTTGTGCTCTGATGCATCTTGGTGCTCCTGAAAGTTTTTCATTCTGTCGCCGTACCGTTCGTTTGTTGCAAAATTCTTTTTGCGGTTTTTTGTAAAATTTGTTTTTACATCACCCGGACAAACGCTGGTCACATCTATCTTACTGTGTACAAGCTCCATACGATAGCCCAAGCTAAGCATGTGTGCAGCTGACTTACTTGCACAATATGCAGCACGCCAAGGTGCAGGCAGTAAGCCTGCCATCGAGATGTTGTTGACAATACGACTGCCTTCGCTCATCAAGGGCAGTGCGGCATTTGTGACAAATACTTGTCCAAGTGTGTTTACTTCAAAAATTTTCTGTACTCGCTTTCTGTGAGCAGTTCCAGTGCACCGCTTTGCCCAAAGCCGGCATTGTTGACAAGCAAGTCTATACGCCCAAATTTTTCTTTTATTTGACCAAAAACCCTGTCTACCATATCTTTGCTTGATACGTCACAAGCATAAAAATACTTAAACACCTCGCTACTTTCTAGCGAAAGATTTATTATCAGATATTCCTTATCTTTAAGTATTTTGCCAAGCATTTCGCCAATTCCGCTTGACGCACCTGTGATAACTGCTATTTTACTCATACTTTCTCCTAATTTTTATTGCTCTTTGTGTAGTTGTATCAGGTACCAACGCAAAATCGTTATGCTATTATTTGCCTACTTTAAATACAATAACATCGTCTCCTGCACAATGTAATCTCTGCGCTAAGCCGCAGCTTGCCTGCTTCCTTTACTTTTAGGCTGCTGCCAAGCGCCACCAAATCACCGTACTTGACAACTTCTGCTTTGACAAAATTTTTTTCAAAATCGGTGTGTATGACACCTGCCGCTTTTGCCGCTGTTGTGCCTACCGGTATTGTCCATGCACGTACTTCTTTTTCGCCCGCTGTGAGAAAGTTTGTCAAACCAAGCAGTGAGAATCCCTCTTTGATAAGCTTGTCCAGTGTGCGTTCTTTGATGCCAAGCTCAGCCATAAACTCAGCTCTTGCACCGTCGTCCAGGTTGTTAAGCTGGTCCTCCAAAGATGCACTCATAGTTATTACATTTGCCTTTTGAGTTTTGGCATACTCGATAAGCGGCACAAGCCCGTTTATCTCTTCCAGTCTTTTATCAAAATCCATCTCATCAATATTGGCCACATAAATCATAGGCTTGCTTGTTATAAGACAAAACCTTTTTGAAATCGCATGTTCGTCTTTACTTAACTGGGCTTCGCTCGCCATTTTGCCCTGTTCAAGTACCTTTTTGATTTTTGACAAAGCATCATATTCAATCTGAGCTTCGGGACCACCCGCTCCAACACGTATTGCTTTTTGTGCTTTTTCAAGCATTTTTACTACACTTTCCAAGTCTGCAAGTACAAGTTCGAGATTTATTATCTGTGCATCTTCGACCGGATTCGTACCTGTTTTGATGATATCCGGATTTTCAAAAACCCTAACAACTTGCACAATCGCGTCACATTCTCTTATGTGACTCAAAAACTTGTTGCCAAGCCCTGCACCCTCGCTGGCACCCTTGACCAACCCAGCAATATCTACAAACTTGACAGTACTAAAAATCACTTTTTGCGAAGCAAAATTTCTTGCAACTTAAGCAATCGCTCGTCAAAAACAATAGCCTGCCCCACATTTGGCTCAATGGTGCAAAAAGGATAATTAGCTGCCTCCGCACTTGCATTGGTGATAGCATTAAACAATGTACTCTTGCCTACATTAGGCAAACCAACTACACCTAACTTCATAAAAACATATTAGCACAAAATAAATCACCTACAAAGCAAAAGTGTGGCTCTATCAAATTGTATTCAGACAAACGGAATAAGGCAATTGGGCGTAGTAGTTCAGGCGAGCGCTCCGATTTTGAGGCACAACGAGGTTTGTATATAATACTAGCCCGTTTGACAAAAAAGCGGTAGCGAAGCATCAGCACAAAATCGCCACGCCCATCTACCTATTTTCTTCAAAAATATCTATCATGTCATCAAGTGCATGAATTTGAAAACTTGTTCTGTTCATCGGCCCACTAATAAAGAAAGCATATCCTCGCGGTGCTGTAACTATAGAATCTTGCTCGCCCTCGTTTATCTCGCCTGCGTTTTTGTATAGTGTCACAAGCTCGGTCACGTCGTTTGGAGACAGCGAAAAAATCATAGAGTATTGGCTAGCCGCAATGATAGCACTGCTTTGTCTTATCATGTCGTCACTGCCCATAAAGTCACGAATATTTTGAGTCAAAATAATTTGCATACCTTGATACTTTCTTATTCTTTTTGCCATCTGAAACATAAAGTCAAGAGCAATTGGATACTTAGGGTTGATAAACACGTGTGCTTCATCAACTGCAATGATGATTTTTCGTTTTGATTTGTTTTTTAGGTTATAGTCACGGTTTTTTATAATCTCGTTGTCAAGATACTTAAACGTCAAAAGCATCTGTGCCCTTGCAACACTCTGGTTACGGTTGGCAAGCAAGGAGCGGAAAGCAAAAACGATAAAGTTTTCACGCGTTTCGATGTTTGTCGGACCGTTCCAAAGACCTGAGTTTCTGCCTCCTGTAGCAAATTTTGCTATATAGTTGAGACAAACCTTGTAGTTGACTCTTAAATATTCGTCAGTGCTTGCGTCGTGTTTTTTTTGAATGAGTTCGTACAACTCATCAAATGTAGGAAAGTCCTCAGGTTTAAGTTTCATGATGTCTGTCTTTGAATTGATGTTTTTTATTCCGTAAAGGTCGGCGACAATTTTGTTTAGTGTTTCCAAAGCGTCTGGCGAAATACCTTCCAAAATAATCTTAAAAAACTCCTCCAAAAATTGTAAGTGCATAGTATAACTATCGCTCGCCTCGCCATCTTCATCTTCCAACGTCGCCATGATATGCAAAGGATTAAATCTGTATTTTAGACCGCTACCAACGTCAATTTCTTTTCCGCCCAGTTCGGTTGTCAGTTTTACATACTCACGTTCAGGGTCAAGAATAAATATCTTGGCATCAGATGCAGCAAAGTTGGTGAGCAGAAGCTTTGCGGCAAAGGACTTACCTGAACCGCTTTTTCCTATAACAACCATGTTGCTGTTTACACGCTCGTGATTTCGTTTAAAAAAGTCTATCATAACCGGATATTTGTTGTAGCCTACATAAAATCCCTCCTCGTCTTGCAAGGCATCAGAAATAAACGGAAACATACCGGCAACCGTAGAAGTTTGCATTCCTCTAAATTTTTCTTTAAGGTTATCACGCATACTTACACTGCGGCTGATAAAAGCGTCAACCTGTCTGCCAAACATATCATTTTGCTTAAAGCCACGCTCTTTGATTTTTGACCTGATTTCTTTTTTTTGACTTGTTTCGCAGATTATATGGAAATTTATTTCAAACAGGTTTTCGTTTTGACTTTTTAAATCAGCAAGAAGCTGCCTGACGTTTTGCACTGTGTTCTCGCCTTCCAGCTTTTGGCTTGCCTTAAAAGTTTTTGCAAGCTTTCCTTCCATTTCCAAAATAGTATTGTCAATCATTTTTTCTGCCTTGCCTCTTGGCAT
The DNA here is from genome assembly GCA_023690525.1 of Holotrichia oblita. NCBI lineage: Eukaryota > Metazoa > Arthropoda > Insecta > Coleoptera > Scarabaeidae > Holotrichia > Holotrichia oblita. Next base: position 18,627 of record JALQSN010000493.1, on the reverse strand, counting down.
GACTTTAAAATTGACACAGACTTTAGATTTATCAAAATTGAAAAACGGATACGCCCATGCATTGCCCACCTGCATCGGATAGTCGGCCATAGTAAAATGACTATATTTTTTGTCATTAATCTCAACAGAACCAGATCTGAATCTAATCTTGTTTGGGGTTGCCCAGTTAAGCATCCTGTTAGCATCCATATCTTTTACTTCACGCTCATTAAACCCAGTGTCATAGGTGCTACGCAAAAATATAGCTAGTTCCTGGTCTTTTAGCACCTTTGTAGAAACTTGTGTGACGGTAGAGGACAATGATGCCATTACGCCATCAATAGTTGTTTTTAGTGTTTCTCTGTCTCTGTCATATACAACAAAATAAAAGCAAGATTTGTTAACAGGCTGCTCGGTATTATAATACTCAAGCAAACCGATACGGTTTTCAAAAACCCTTTCCCGTGCCTCTACTTCTTTGTCAGAATACAGTCCCTTTTCGCGGTTTTCATCAATTAGGTCGTACTTGTCTTGTTCTGCCTGGATATATCTGTCAAATATCATTGACTTTTCTATCTTGTAGATACTGCCGGTTTGACCATCTGTCAACCTACGTAAAGCATTGGACAATGAATTGATGACCATTTCTTGCTTTTGGTCATTCAGCAAAAAAAATTCAATTGGGTCAATCTGCACAACAGAGGCATAATAAGTCCCAAAGTGTATCAGGTCGCCTTCTATCTTTCGATATGGCACTATGTCACGTACGTTATACCCGACATTGCGTTTGTTTTTAAAATGTTTTGTATAAAGTTTTTTGTGGGCAAAAAATCTAAATGCATATCCGGCTAAGACATACATCCTGACACCGCCAACGTTGATAACCATAGCAGCCATCAAAAGAGCAACAATAGCTCCTACAATATAGTTGTAAGGTATATCGGACAACATAAAAATGCCAAAGACCAGACCGCACCCAATAAGATAAAAAATGTCTAAGAGAGTAAGCCCTTTTACAATTTCTAGTTGCGTTTTGACTTTTCGCGGAATCAGTCTGTTTGCCACTAACTAAATACCTCCGTCTTTTGTGCACTATACAATAGAGTTATTATATCTCAAACTCTACATTTTACAAAATAATTAACAAGCGATAATGTAAATAAAAGGCACACAAATAAGTGTGACGCTAGTTTAAACGCAAATCAACGCATCTTAAGATGCATAACAAGAACAGCAATATCTGCCGGGCTGACACCGCTTATCCGGCTGGCTTGTCCCACTGTTTGCGGCATCACAATTTGCAGTTTTTCTTTTGCTTCTGTTTTGATTGCCATCTTGCTATAATCCATTTCTTTGGGGATTTTTATGTTTTCCAGCTTTTTTAGCATATCAATTTGTTCTTGCTCGTTTTTGATATATCCGCTATATTTATGTCTGATAAAAACTTCCATCAGGGCTTGACTGTCAATGCCGTCAAATATGTCAAGGCTCTTTATGTCCTCCAGCTCTACTCCGCTATGCTTGACCAGTTCTTTTATTGCCAGTTTTTTGCTTGGTGTGAGCACTTTGTGGTTTATTTTTGTCAAAAACAATTCTTCGCATTTTTCGATTTGTTTTCTTAGTTTTTGCATTGCTTCTTTTGCATCATCGTCCAGCAAGCCCTGCTCAACTGCAATATCAAATAATCTGAGGTTTGCATTGTTTTGTCTAAGAGTAAGACGATACTCTGCCCTGCTTGTCAGCATTCTATAAGGCTCATCTGTACCTTTAGTCACCAAATCATCTATCAAAACACCAATATATGCATCGCTTCGTTTGAGAATAAACGGGTCTTTTTTTTGTACTTTGTTTGCTGCATTGATACCTGCAACAAGCCCTTGTGCAGCAGCCTCTTCGTATCCGCTTGTGCCGTTTATTTGCCCTGCAAAAAACAGCCCGCCAATCTTCTTGTGTTCCAAAGATAGTTGCAGCTCTTTTGAGTCAATCGCATCATATTCGATGCCGTATCCGTCTTTTACAATAACGCTTTTTTCCAGTCCGCTTATACTTTCTAAAATATTTTGCTGCACAGGAACAGGCATGGAAGTAAACAATCCTTGTACGTAGATATCATCTCTGTCTTCGCTCTCCGGCTCCAAGAACAATTGGTGCCTGTCTTTGTCCGGAAACCTGTGTATCTTGCTTTCGATACTTGTGCAATATCTTGGTGCCTGCCCAATCATAAGACCGTTGAAACTAGCCGATTGAAACAAATTTTGCAATATAATTTCGTGGGTTTTTTTGTTTGTGTGTGTAATATGACAAGGAATACTCTTGTGAACTTTAATTGGCTTTTGTGTACAAAAACCATATTCAACTTTTTTGTCATCCTGCAATTCCACTTTGTCATAGTCTATCGATTTTTTGTCTATTCTTGGCGGTGTTTTTGTGGCAAAACGCCTGGTTTTGATGCCGAGTTTTTCTAAGTTTTCAGTCAAGTGACTGCTTCGCAAAAATCCGTTCGGTCCTTCTTCCCGTACATTGTCACCGATAAAAGTTTTTGACCTGAGGTATACTCCGCAAGCCAATATGACAGCAGGAGCAAAAAATTCTTCTCCGCTTGTCAGCCGCACACCACTGACTGACGACTGGCTGCTGACGATTATGTCGGCAACTTCGCCAACTTTAAGGCTGATGTTTTTTATACTCTCTATAGTCTTTTTTGTAAAACTATGGTACTTATCCTTGTCTACTTGGGCACGCAAGCTTCTTATTGCCAGTCCCTTGCTTTCGTTTAGCACTCTATATGACAATGCACAGTTGTCGGTAGTCTTTCCCATCTGGCCGCCAAGCGCATCAATCTCACTGGCAAGCTGCCCCTTTGCATTGCCGCCTATACTTGGGTTGCATGCCAAAAAACCTACACTATCCAGTGTGGTACAAATCACAAGCACACGCACGCCTTTTTTTGCAGCAATTAGTGCTGCCTCACTGCCCGCATGTCCGGCACCTACTACAATAACATCAAATATATTTTGCACAGAATCAATTATATCTAGTTTGTTTCAAAAAGCAATCTCAAGCCTACTTAATGACAAAAATATAAACAAGCGCAAAAATAATACCAAGCATGATAATACCTGATAAAGGTGCAATAATAAACGACTTGATAATTTTTTTAGTTAGCCAAAAAGCAAGTTTAAGTACCATTTTTATAGGCAGCCAAATTATAGCACCAAGCGTACGAAAAAAACCCGGTTCTTTGCCAACAGTTGTATCGTTTGTGTTTTTATTCTTTTTTGCCATACCTTTAGTATACATCATCAGCTTTTTGGTGTAAAGTAATAGCGTGAGATTAGAAATAATAAATGCCCTCGCCGCTTTATTTAAAAAAGCCGACAAAACGCTTTTTTTGGTAGGCGGATTTGTCAGAGGCAAACTGCTTGACCCGTGCAAATCTGACAGTGATATTGACCTGACATCGAGCGTAACACCTGACGAGATGGATAAGTTGCTATACGGTACACAGTTCAAAATTTCAAAAACTATTAAAAATCTAGGCTATACGCAAATCATGTGCGGTGATATTACATTTGACCATACGACTTTTAGAAAAGATTTTTACAAAAACGATGGTGGCTACTATCCAACAAAAACAGAATTTGTCAAAAATATCAAACAAGATGCCAAGCGGAGAGATTTTACAATAAATGCAATTTATATGGACGCAAGCACAAAAAAATTGCACTATTTTTTTGGGTCAAAGCGGCATCTAAAAAAAGGCATACTGCACACTTGCATAAATCCAAACACGAGCTTTGAGCAAGACGCAACAAGAATAATACGGCTTGTGAGGTTTTGCCTTACGCTTGACTTTGTGCCGTCAAAGAAAACACTGCGAGCGGCAATAAGACACAAAAATTTGCTGGCAAACGTTCCAAAAAATGCACAACAAAAAGAACTAGCAAAAATGCCAAAAAATGCCAGCGACGCAAACCTATACAAAATATTATTGACGTAACAAACAACACATACTAATTAAATGAAGAAATATTTAATTGCTACTATTCTTTTTATTTGTGTCTTGACTTTTTTTCCCATTGCTAAACCAGTTCATGCACAAGCAGACAGTATGCTGACATTAAGCTCAAACACAGGTCAGGTGCAAATTGACCTGAGTCAATACACTCTAAAAACAACAAACTTTGGCATACTAAGTATGGCAAGAACAAAAACGAAAGGTAACACGATAGAACAAAAGATAGCATACCTGGCAAAGCTGATAGATAATAAACTTGATGCAAAAATTGCACTAAGCCAGGTTTTTATCGGTATTGAAAATCAAATAGAAGAATTTTTTAAACAAAACGAAGTTGCACCGACAAACGCAAAAATCAATTTTAAGCCGTCTAATGAATCGTTTTCATTCACCAAAGAACTGCCCGGGCTTAAAATCAACCGGAAGGAAGCCTACATCCAAATAGCCGCTGCCTTAATAACAGGCAAACTCCGTGCAACTATCACCCCAAAACCCGACCATGCAACACTGACCGAACAAAAAATTAAACAAGCTACTCATGTGCGGGCGGCTTTTACTACTTCTATTGAAAACTCTGCACCCGAACGCAGGCACAATATCCGTCTGGCTGCACGCAAACTTAACGGCGTTGTTTTATATCCAAATGAAACACTTTCTTTCAATCAAATTGTTGGTGCACGAGTAGAAAAAAACGGATACATGGAAGCAAAAGTGATACTAGACGGTACATATATAGACGGCGTAGGCGGCGGAGTTTGCCAAGTCAGTACAGCTTTATATAATGCAATTTTACTCTCCGGAGTTGACTCTGTTTCTTCCCGCGGGCATTCACGACCTGCCTCTTATGTCCCCGCCGGACTTGATGCCATGGTTTCTGATGGCAGCAGTGACCTAGTTGTCAAAAATAATCTGTCTTTGCCAATCGCAATAAAAGCAACCGCTGACGATAGTGCTCTGACAATAAAAATTTTTGGCTGTTCGCTTGAAAACACACATTACGAACTATCAACAGAGCTTGTCAAATTGCTACCTAAAAAGCCAACCGAATATAAAAAAGATGCTACGACAAGCAATGGCACAATAATCAGAGAGGAACAAGAGGGTTTTGTTGTGCAAAGCTATCGGCATAAAATAGTAAACGGCAAAGAAAAGAGTGTGGAGCGTATTAGAAAAACTACTTACGACAGTATATCTCAAATTGTTTCTATATAGCGACAAATATTGCAAAGTTTGGATTACTATGATTTTTGTGACAGTTTGCATCAGACGATACTTTTGGTGCTTTTCTATTGTGGATATGTGGATAAGTAAGCCTTTTTGCAAGCTTTTTCTTCATAAAAAGTCAATTTGTATATTTATACAACAATAATTATAATTACACATTGTTGATAAGTTGATAAGTAGGCACTTTTTTGGGTAATTTAAAGGTTCTACATCGACAAGCGAGTTAATAAACATTTAAAAAATAGCGGAAAAAGACTGCTGCAGTATCAATTTTAATTACCGTGTTTAAAACTCGGAGCCGTAAGTTTCGTTTATGGTTACACTGCCCCGGTTCGCAATAAAAGTGAATAGCGGCGTGCTTGCTCTTAAAGAATCTGCTTCAAACATAAGTGTTGGCATACCGTCTGGAGAAAAGTTAAATCCCAAGTCTAGCAAATTCATTTTTCTTGTTTGAGCAATGACATTTACAAGACATCTTGTATTTGTCTGCATGAGTATACTTATTGCACCGCTCTGTGTAACGATAAACGTATTATTTACACGCAACTGTTCGGCAAATTGTTGACGGGCGTCTCAGCCGGAAATTTACGTCCCCGCTTGTTGTTTTTACAACAACTGCTGTCATTATATTACTTAAATATACTTTTCCGCTTTCGGTTGTTATTTTTATTTCACCGGTAAAAAATTCTAATGCTGCCTCTCGCAACATGCCACCGTTTATTGTCACGCCGCCGCTTGTAGTCTTTATATCAATTGATGAAGATTCGTTAGCATTTCTTGTGTTTATGTTTACAGAAAATCCTTTTGCATCTATTCTAATCTTTTGTGTCTGGTGTGTCGCACCGCTCATTTTGTACATTTCTTTTATAATAAGCCGACCAGAAGTTCCACAAATGCTAATATTTTCGCCAACAAAGGTGTTTATGCTAACATTCGCATAATCAGCCCTGATTGCATTTGTGCCTACGCCGGTTGGACTGTCAAAATCGCCTAAGTTTAAATTGCAGCTTAATGTACCTATACTTATTGTTATCGCAGATGAGTATAATTCCACACTGCCTGTGATACTTTCTACGTCTATCAAACCGCCCGATGCTTTGTTGTGGACGACAAATTCTTGGTCGTACTTAAAATACGCAAAATTATTTACCTTATCAGCAACAACCCGAGAATTGTTTGTAGAGATAACCAAGTTGCCAACATCACCCACAACTATGCCTGCTCTGTTAGTTAGCACTTTTGCTGATGTCACATAAGCTGTTGCCGTATTCAAATTGCCACCTTTGGAATTATAAAGCAAGGAGCCAGCGTTGGCATGTAGCACCAGTTTAGCATGGCTTGCACTATCATAGCCTCCCGCAACTGCTTCGTTTTTTGCACCTGTTACGTTTATGCTGCCGATAGTTCCGCTTGGCAGTGCGTCTACGGTAACTTTGCTTGAGTTTGTTCTGACATATATATTTTTGCCTTGCATCATGGGTGCTGTCAAAAAGATATTAAGGCAGCTATTGCTCCATCCTGCCATGACAAGTTTTGGCTCAAACACTCTTACAATCAAAGTACCTTTAAGCACGTTTGGCAGAACATACACATCAACGCTTTGACGGCTAGAGTCTATTTCTGGCACAATTCTGCGTTTGACAATACCCATCAGATTATTTACAAGCTCAATACGCGGATTAGCTGTCGGATTTTCTGCCTGATTAAGATATCTGATATTTACCGGTATACTATGAGCTCGCACTTCAATATCGTTAAAAGCCTGCTGAGAATGCAACGTATTCAAATTTTCTACCTCTGTGCGTGTACCTCTGACACTGCCCGAAACGCCTTGATAGCCAAATATATTTACATTTAAAAAATACATGCAAAACAGTAGCAGGACAAAAACTCCAAATAAAATGCCTGCCAATATGAAGAGACTTTTTATGAGTCGTTTGACTATTATGCTCATGCTAGTATTTTAGCTTAAAAATAGCTTTTTGTCCAGATAATTTTGTAAAATCGCCAACTTACCTACATCCATAGCCAAAGTATCTTTGAGGGGATTATCCACTTTTAGTTTTTCATACTTGTCAAAGCCCAATGTGTGAAAGGGCAGCAATTCAACCTGTTCAACCTCAAAATTTTTGAGCACGCTGATATATTGGTCCATAGCAGCTTCGGTGTCATTGATGCCCGGCACAACTACAATACGTATCAAAACTCTTTTTTTTTGTTCGTTGATTTGCCGCAAAAAATTTAATGTGGTTTTTAGACTGCCGCCGGCATATTTTTGATAATCTGCTTCACTGGCAAATTTTAAATCCAGAATGATTTTGTCTGTCAATCTTATCAGCTCTCTCGTTTTTTCGTCCGGAGTAGTCCCTGCTGTATCTACAATAATATTTATACCCTTTGCTTTTAGCTGCGTGCACAAGTCAATCACCCGCTTCTTTTGTTTGCATAAGCGGTTCGCCGCCGCTAATAGTCACCCCGCCATTTTCGCCAAAATAATTTGCGAATCTAAGCACCCGTCTCAAGAGCTCTTTTGTCTCAACAAGCTCACCTTTTTTGAATGGTCTTGTCTCTATGTTGTGACAATATATGCAATTTAGATTACAGCCCTGCAAAAAAATAACGCTGCGTATGCCGTCCCCGTCCTTTGTAGAAAAACTTTCGATGCTGTTTACGTATAGTTTTTTCATATCACCATTATAGACGCAAAACAGCGTTCAACGCAACAACGTTCAATGTCGGATTAAAAATAAAATCAACATTGAGTGCTGCGCGATAAACGCTGCCGCCTAAAATTACATTTGACTATGGAAAGTACGGGATATGACCTCTTCCTGCTGGGCTTTATTTAGTTTATTAAATCTCACTGCATAACCGCTGACTCGTATTGTAAGGAGCGGATATTTTTCCGGGTTTTTCATTGCATCTTCCAGCGTTTCTTTTTGCAGCACATTTACATTAAGATGATGTGCCCCGCTATTGAAATAGCCGTCAAGTACACCTACCAAAGAATCTACTCTTTGTTTTTCAGTTTTGCCAAGTGCATCAGGCACAACGCTAAAAGTATTGGAAACACCGTCCAAAGCTTTTGAATAATCAATTTTTGCAACGCTGTTGAGGCTTGCGATTGCCCCGCTTAAATCACGACCATGCATTGGATTTGCACCAGGGGCAAATGCTTCCCCGATATGTCTGCCGCAAGGAGTTGAGCCTGTCATTTTGCCATACACCACATTAGAAGTAATTGTCAAAACACTTAGTGTATGCCTTGCATTGCGATAGCATGGGTGTTTTTTTAGCTCATTGCTAAAGTCCTCTACAATCCATGTAGCGATTTTATCTACTCTGTCATCGTCATTACCAAACTTAGGAAAGTCGCCGTCTATCTTAAAATCTGTTATCAGCCCTTTTTCGTTTTTGATTGCAGTAACTTTTGCATATTTTATTGCACTTAAACTGTCAGCCAAAACACTAAGTCCGCAAATGCCAAATGCCATGAGTCGCTCAAGGCTCACTGTCATAAAGCCCCATTGTAAAACGCTCATAAGCGTATCTGTCATGCGAGTAGTGAATAATATTCATTGTATTGACATAAAGCTTTGCAACATAGGCTCTGTACTTTTTGTATGCTTCTATTACTTTTTTATAGTCCAGCACACCTTCGTCAAATACTTTGTCAGCAGGACCTATCTGGTCGCCGCTCACTTCGTCTCTGCCGCCATTAAGTGCCATTAAAAGAGTTTTGACTATATTACATCTTGCACCAAAATACTGCATTTGCTTGCCGTTTTTGAGTGCACTGACACAGCAGGAAATAGAATAGTCATCACCGTAGTGCGGCTGCATGATTTCGTCATTTTCATACTGGATGCTGCCTGTATCTATACTTACTCTTGCACAATACTGCTTAAATGCTTTTGGCAGTTTTTTGTGCCACAATATTGTTATGTTTGGTTCTGGTGCCGGAGACAAGTTGTACAACGTATTCAAAATGCGATAGCTTGTTTTTGTTATTTGATGTTTGCCGTTTTCCAGCACGCCGCCTTCGCTTATTGTCACCCAAGTCGGGTCACCTGCAAAAAGTTCATTATACGCATGCGTTCTCAGGTGCTTTATCATTCTTAGTTTTATCACAAAATCATCAATAAGCTCCTGGGCAAATTCCTCGCTTATAGTGCCGTTTGCCAAGTCACGATTGATATATATATCCAAGAAAGAGCCAATTCTACCTATAGAATTTGCTGCACCGTTTTGCTCTTTTGTTGTACAAAGATAACTAAAATAAAGCCACTGCACTGCTTCGTGTGCATTTTGTGCCGGTCTGCCTATTTCCAGCCCGTACTCAGCAGCATGCTCTTTTGCTTTTTTCAAAAAGCTGATTTGACGGCCAATATCCTCAAGATTCATCAGGTTGTCTGTGGTCAGTTCTTTTTGTGACAAGCGTGCTTTGTCAATGCTTTTTTGCTCAATCATATAGTCCAAGCCATACAGCGGTATGCGTCTATGGTCGCCAATAAGCCTGCCCCTGCCATAAGCATCAGGCAGTCCGGTGATTACGCCGCTACGCCTTGCTGCACGCATTTCGTCATTATACATAGCAAAAACAGCATCATTGTGAGTTGTGCGGTAAGTAAACTTTTTTAGTAACTCAGGCGACATTTTATAGCCGTAATCTTCCAGTGACTTCTCTACCATTCTTATCCCGCCAAATGGATTTATAGGACGCTTAAGCGGTGCATCAGTTTGTAGCCCGACGATAAGCTCATTCTTTTTGTCTATATAGCCCGGTCTGAATGCATCTATTGACATTGCTATTTCAGTCGCTACATCAAGCACTCCGCCTTTTTTCATCTCTTGTTTAAACAAGTCTTCTACCTTGCCGTATATTTTTTTAGTTCGTTCGGTTGCTCCGGAAAGAAAAGTGGAATCTCCGTCATAGCTTGTCAGGTTTTGCCTCACAAAATCAGCAACATCAATCTCCTGATTCCAGTTGCCTTTTTTAAATCCTTTCCATGCAATGTCATTAAAAACCATATATTTTTCTCCTTTGTTAGACCTAGCCATGCAAGACAACAAAATAATTTCAATTGTATTGCGAGCAAAAGCCGCAACAAACCTCTTGCAGTTTGTTTTTTGATATATTAATTACTTTAATATAACATAGTATATACAAAAATCAAACCGTTTAGCCACAGCCGGCTGACAATATTTGCCATTGCGGGATGCATTCGTTTTATTAGCCGCTCTAAACCAGTGATTTAAAGCAGTCGAGCATAACGAAAAAAGAGCTATATAGAATATAGCCCTTTTTCAATATGTAAAAGACTGACGCAGTATCACGCAAATTAATCTTGCTTTTGCTCTTCCTCGTCCCCTCTTTCATACACTGAGTGTGTATAAATGTTATCTTCTCTCACTTCTGTAAGGTCAAAGCCTTCACGGTTTATCGTTGGGTCTTCTATGCTGACAAGTTCGCCGTCTTCATCTTTAACTACTCTGGCATGACGATAACGCCCTTTGCAGACCAGTTTGGCAATATCTGGTGCAAGGTTTGTTTTTTCGTCATAAAAGCACTTATAGATATAACTAAACACGCTGTCAAGCTCAGCTTCTCTAAAAATCCTGTTTTGCAATCCTATGCTTCCGCCCACGCGTGGGTTAGCTTCCATAACATATGTCTTGCCGTCTTCGCCGTACATAACGTCAAGATGCACCCAACCTCGCATTTGGTACTTCTTGCTTTTTTGAACAAATTCCGCAAATACTCTCATAATGCGTTCTGTCTCTTTTTTTAACTTTTCATCAAGCGCCTGATAAGCCCCCAAATCCATGCCGGAAAGTTTGTGGTGATCTTTGTAAGAGTGAAAAACAGCAGAAGGCAATACAATAACTTCGTTGTTTGATACAAGTGCGTGGACGCTCGAAACGCCAATGTTAGGAATAAAATCGCTGACAACATATTTTTCGTCCGGCTCTATATCTGCTATTGCTTTTCGTCTGAACATTGAGTTTGCAAAATACTTTTTGTTTATGATAAATGTGCCATAGCCTGCAGCACCGTATTCAAGTTGTGCAACTACTTCTTTTTTTGCCGGGTATTCGCCGCTTTCGATTTTGTCCAGAAGTTCGCTTCCCATCATGTATCGATATGGAGGAAATGGTAGCTTATCATGAAACAAATCTCTGAATATAAACTTGCTGTCTAATTGAGCATATATTTTAGGGTCGGCACAACATATTATTCTATTTTTTAGTTCCTCAGGTACGTATGCTGCAATCTCAGGGTCAAAAGGAAAAAACCACGCATCAGGGTCGTCTGCTACAATATGACGGCATTGTTCTGTTGTAAAACGAGTCAATATACGGTCATTTCGTTTTACATATTTGATAGCTTTGCTTAGCTGTACTCCGCTTGTTGCATTGTATGCTACGTTTCCTCTTTTGTTATTTCCATACTGTGTTATACTGCCGGCAAAAAAACCGTCCATGGTTTGATCGTCAAAACTTGCCTCAGCTTCTGATTGCTTAATACCTAAATAATAGATATTTTTCAGTTCGCTGCTGCAACAACCGTCAACCTCTTCTATATAGTTGACTACATTGCCGTTGCCGTTTTTATCATTACCGATGTTGTATGTACTATTTGAATTTCCCATTGTTATCTCCTTTTGTGCAAAAAAATTGCACGAAAAATCTTGTTCCTTTTTGTTTTTTATTTATTTATTATCTTTATCGATTGTTTTTTCATAACCGGGAGACAAGCTCCCAAAACCGCCTGGAAATAGAAAGAATCTCTATTGCAATTTTTTTATTGTAACACAAATAGTAAAAAAAAGCAATGAAAATCAAAAATTTTATGATATACTCATTTTATGACTAAAACCATTGTTGGCGTTGCAAGTGCCCTAGGTTATGCAGGTGTAGCTATACTGCGGCTAAGCGGGGACAAAGCAACTCAGATAGCAAAAAAACTGTGCAATGACAAAAAATTATCCTTTGACAAAAGGTCAAGTCACATTATGCAAAGATGCAAAATACAAACTCCTTCTTTTGTAGATGATGGATATGTTTGTTTTTTTGCCGCTCCAAATAGTTTCACGGGAGAAGATGTTGTTGAGATTTTTTGCCATGGCGGAAATATGATAGCACCAAAAATTATGGAGTATTGTATCGCATTGGGTGCAGTTGCTGCAGAGGCCGGCGAATTTAGCAAGCGTAGTTTTGCAAGCGGCAAAATGACTTTGGACCAGGCAGAAGGAATCATCAACGCCATACATGCCGAAAGCGATGCACAACTTAGAGCTGCAAATGTTTTGATGCAAGGGCAATTTGCCAAACAAATAAATACTTATCAGGATACTTTGCAAACAATACTTGCCGGGGTAGACCTTCTTATTGATTTTGGTGAAGATGGAGCTGAGGAACAAGAACAAAGCATATTGGATGGAGCTAAAATAAATCTTAAAAGCATATACGATGACATACAAAAAACTCTGCAAACCGCAAGAACAGGCAGACTGATAAAGTCGGGTGCAGATATCGTCATTGCAGGACGGCCAAACTCCGGCAAAAGCAGTCTCTTAAACGCAATGGCAAAGAGTGACTGTGCAATTGTCACCGACATTGCAGGTACAACAAGAGATTTTGTCAAAGCAAGCATTTTACACAAAGGGCAAAAACTGAATCTTTGTGATACTTGCGGGCTGCGTGTCACAACAGACACTATAGAAAATATAGCTCTAGCCCGCACAAAAGAAGCAATGCAAGTTGCTGATTTGCTTGTCTATCTTATCGATGCCAGCGTACCGATAACAAATGACGACCTGATAAATATCCAAACCTACAAAAACAGCAATCTAATAATTGTTCTAAACAAAATAGATCTTGAACAGCAAACACGATACAAAATTGCTTGACGGCTTTGTCACAACAAATGTTTCAGCGAACACAAATAGAGGGACAGACGAGCTAAAAGATTTGATACTTAAAAAAATAGACATACAAGTTTTTGATGACAGTGCGGTGATACTTACAAACTTACGCCACATAAAACTGCTCTCTGACGCCAATATTAATATCAAAGAAGCAATAGAAGGCACAGATTTTTTGCCCCTAGATGCTTTGAGCAGTATCCTGCAAACCGCCTACAACCACTTAGGTAATATCACAGGCAAAACGGGCAGTGATGATATTATATCCCAAATATTCAGCCAGTTCTGCGTTGGAAAATAAAAAATCGCAATACTGCGATTTCTTATTATTACTCTGGTACGCAAAAGTAAAGACGTGCACCTTAAGCTCCTTCTTAGAGCATTTTGTCAGCAACCAATGCAATAAACTCTCCGTTGGTTGGTTTGTCATTGTTGCTATATACTTTGACTCCAAATAGCGAATTTATGTTTTCTATTTTGCCTCTGTTCCATGCTACTTCTATCGCATGTCTTATTGCCCGTTCAACCTTACTGCTGCTTGTTGCATATCTGTCGGCTATACTGGGATAAAGTTTTTTTGTTATGTTGTTGATTATCTCAGGGTTATCTACTGCAAGTTTTATGGCTTCTCTTAAAAACTGATAGCCTTTTATATGTGCCGGTATGCCTACGGTGATAAATATGTTTGTGATTCTTTCTTCCAGTGCTCTTAGCTTGCTGCTTTTGACACGAGGCACTATAGCTTCGATATCACTTTGCAGCGACTGTTCTGTCAAAATCTGCTCGCCATCTTTTTTTGAAAGAACCATTCTTGTTCTGTTGAGCAAGACCTCTGCATCAAATGGTTTAATCAAATAGTATGACGCACCTAGTTCTATCGAACGTGTAATAAAAATTTCCTGACTCATTGCCGATACAACAATGACCCTAAATTTTTGAATTTTTTTCTTTCAACTCCTCAAGAATTGTAAACCCGTCTTTGCCCGGTAGTATAAGGTCCAAAATGATTATGTCGGGAGTTTGCCTGATTACCTGCTCTACAACTTCTTCACCATTTGTTAGTTTCGCAATTATTTCAAACTCATTTTCTTTTGCAAAAGTAGTCTCAATTAGTTTTGTTATCTCCCTTCCCTCCGCCGCAATCATGATTTTAGCGATTTTCATTTTCTCATTTTCTTCCTTTTTTTTCTTGATATTTTGCATGTCAATTTAGTCTTTCCTGTCTTATTAAGAAAAACTAAATCGAATCTTGCAATGTCTTTTCATTTTATCACTTCTTTTGTAATATGCAAAAATAAAACACCGTTTTTTTACAAAAATACTTTGGTTTTGTAAACTATTTTGTCGAAAATAAAACCTTGTTTGTCGAATTTGAGAAAACAAAAAAATGAAGAAAACTATAACTCCTCTATCGGCGTGAGAAAAATTTCGTTCAGAAAAGAAAGTCTGACATGGAGAAAATGAGGACTGTTAAGAACCTGCTTTTTTAGCAAAACTATCTAACCTGTGTTTATTCAACAATGCTTTGCAAGCATCGCTTTGATTTTGTTTCACTTGGGTATCACACAAATAATCGTCTAGCGTCGAGCTCTAAAATGAAACAGCGCCAAATCAAACCACTCAACCGCAAAGTCGCTCCAGTCTATTTCTATCCAAATACTATTGCCGTCGCCTATTGCCGCGTTGCCCAGAGAAATCGTTATTGTTTGCGCTTTGTTTTTGTGCAAGTCGAAGTTAATTGTAGAAATTGGATTATCGCCCGATGTTGCCAAGGAGCTGTATTCACCAACATCTGATATATAAACATTTATTCCCAAAGAAATATTATAACGCGACATAATACTAAATTTGATATAGTCAAGCTTTTTCTCTGCCATATCTGCGTTTGGTGTAACGCGAACGTAATCAAACTGTTGAAATTGATAGTCCTTAGACAACTTAGACATAAAATATCTTTCATCGTCAATTTGCCTGCTTACCCCTACCTCTGGTGCTTCCAATCCGCTAAAAACAAAATTATCTCTCATATTGACAACTCTGCCTGCCATAAGTATCCAACCCACAATAGCCCCGACAAGCAAAATAAGGAAAAATGCAGGTATGGCAATTTTTAGCCGCCGCCAGTTTACATTAGTTATCACATGCCCTCTATAACTTTTTTTAAACTTTTTTGCTTTACGCTTTTCTTTTGCGTGTTTTCGGGTCCGGATAGGGATTCTTTGGAGCAAAACGTCTGTCCAAATCTTCGCAAAGTTGGTCACTGATTGCAGCTATCCTTATATTCTTTGGGTCAGCCAAACTCTCAAGGTACTTCTTGTCCTCTTCGTTTTTTAATATTACTTTGTCAATACCAAAATTGTTCATGGGTAAAGTATATCACACAATTGTAAAAACTAACAAACGTCTACCATAACAAGATTGTTATTATACGTCTGGCTGTGTTGCACTTTTAAGAGACACACAACAAAAAACCCCGCTGTTGCGGGGTTTTTTGTTTGTTCAAATTATTAGGGACCGCTAAAATCTTGTAGGCCCAGAATATTCGATATGTTGTTCATGACAAGTACCATTACGAGAGCTAGCACAAATATTGACACAACACCAATAATACACCAAATAAGTCTTTTTTTGGCTTCTTCACGCTTTTCGGTTGTTTCTGCCCTTGCAAGGTTGACGCCGAGCAAAATAGAATAAAAAATTAATCCGGCGAAAACAAGTATCAAGATAGGCAGCAAAGCAAAGTCCAGCCCGTCGATAAGACCGCCCATCCAATTATATGACGGGTTTGCTGCAAGCCATTCTGCTGATGGTCGTTTGATAAGGAAGCCAAACAAGTTTTGCAGTCCCATGCTCAACTGTACCATAATGAAATTCTCCCTTTGTAATATCTTGTGATAGATGCAAAAATTTATGTACTATTCGTATGTTATCACAATATTTTTGTTTTGACAAACTTTTTTTGCAAATTTTGTCAAATTTTGTACAAGCTTTAAAAAACTAATTTGTATAACTAAGCAGTAAAAGTAAGTCTAAGCGTTGGCGTAGTTCCCTTATATGCTTGACCGCTTTTAACAGTCATTTGAATACTATTCCCGTTGTTTGTTATTGTGCATATAGTACGCCAGACTTCTCCGTCCTGCCATTGCACGCTACCATTAGATACTCTAATTGTTTTAGCAGTAGTTCCTGCTAATCTTGTACCTGGTGTGAGTATAGGTCTTGAAGCCGCAAATTTAGCAGAATCCAATGTGCCATCTGAAACAATACTAGCAATAGTAGTGGTCGTATAGATAACAGGAGTACCTGATGGAACACCAACACTAACAATGGTAAACGGGGTATATGTAGCAGTGTCTGCACCAAATACTATCGTTCTGTTAGCTGCTTCAACAAAATCATTTGCTTTGTATGCTGTTGAATTAGTATATGGTATCGCTCCAGGATTAGAAGTCCATTCAACTGAACTAAGCGTATAAGTCTTGTTAGCTATAGTAGATACAGAAACCCCGCCGCTGCATCCACCGAATGCAAAAACCATTGGCACAACAAATGCTACAAGCAAAATCGGCAACAATGCTCTAAGCCATCTTATGTCCAGTTTTTTTGTCTGTTTATTTTGTTCCATACAACTTCTCCTTTCAAAGCTCTGCCGTCAGGCAGTTTCTTATAGATATATAATGCCACAAATTGACAAAAATTTGCAAACAAAAATTACATTATAAAAAAGAAATAACAAGCATTGTCAACGCATAAATAAGAAACGCCGGTATTACAAGTGCTGCAATTTGCATAGCGATTGCCTTGTAATTTTTTATCTCTTTTACTTTGCCTTCTTTTTTTAATGTTTCGGTTTTTTGTTTTATATCATAAAACTGCCCGACAAATTCTTGCAGTTCTTCAGTCTCACTTATTGCAATGTATGCCTTTTTATCATTTTCTACCGGAAATATTTTTATAAAACCTAAATCTGCATTTAAATCTTTTTCATAAATTGCTTTGTTTATATTATTCCACGCTGTTGTGATTTTCTTTTTTTTGAATATGCCGTTTTGATAATGTATTCCGTCTTTGTCTAAGCGTATAGTCTCACAAAGCCTAGTTGCAAAACTGTAAAAAGCAAATCCTAGCAATCCTGCCGCCACCAACAAAAGAATAATACTAAGAGCCAAATGCAAACCTTGAGGAATGGCAATATGTATTATACTAAGCACAAATACTACCAAGCTAATCACAGCAAGTGTCAAAAAAACTGTGAGCAAAAGTCCCATTCTTGGCTGCAAAATAACTCTGTCATCAAAAAATAAGAGCTTACGCAAGCCGTAATAATTGATGCGTTTAGGTTTATCTTTTATACAATTTTGCACATTCTCTCCCAAGCGATGATAATGGCAGATTTGACGCAAATCCTATGCATCATTACGTTTGCCGTATCCACTCCAAGCTTCTCCATGTCTATCTTTTAGCTTATCTACATTCATCTTCGCCAATTCATCCATGTCAAAACCCATGCAATCACACAAAGATGCTATATACCACAAAATATCGCCTATTTCTATTTTTAGGTTGTTGTTATCCATTTTCTTTGACCCGCCAAGATGCTTTTTGATAAGCTCACAAACTTCTCCGCCCTCACCCATTATGCCAAGCGCACAATCAGCCAACTCTCCTTCCTTTGTTTTCCACTTTTTTTTGGTCACAACTGCCAAATCTTGATATTCTTTAAATGTCATTTGTTTTCTCCTGTGTCTATACTAATTCTTTTTTTGAAAATTCCAAAGCTCTCTTTCGTTCTTTTCTTTTTATCAAGTGTAATGATACAGCCGATGATACAATAATGGAAGAAATAAAAAATACAAGAAACGAAACAATCACAGTAGCGGCAGACATAAAAAATTTTGCCGGTACCATTTTTAGCATCAAATCGCTAGGTTCTAGCTGCCAAAAGTCATTGCTGAAAAATATTTTGTGAAAAGCAGTAAAAGCATTGTTCCAGTCAGCCGCTATATAGATTGTGAGTATGATTGCAAGCCCAACAAAAATAAGTGCGGCGTACAAAAATCCCCTTACAATCTGCTTTTTAAGACACAATTCCTTATATTTACGTGCAAGCATAACAAGCAATGCAGTCCCAACGATAAACACACAGCTAAGCACAATGGCGGCTATCTTTATGTTTTGAAACAGATTTCTTACATCTTTCATGTGAGTAATTTCTCGTTGGCTGAAAAATTCCTGTTCTGTTCCATTTATTGTCACTGTAATTTGCAGGTCGCTTTCGTACCCTTGTATATATCGTATCGTATGTTGTGTTAGACGGTGCAGTTCGGCTTCATCCATCCCAAGTTCTTGATAAGTATCATTCGCCTTATATTGAGAACGATAAAACCACATAGAAAAAGACGGAATAATAATGCAAATATACAAAAGAACAAAAACCAAACATAGAGCGTTTGCTATGCTTGCTGCGAGAACTAGCAT
>JALQSN010000492.1:0-37961 GCA_023690525.1 Holotrichia oblita | reverse complement strand
GTTATATTTGAAGAGCCGATTGTGATTCGCTGTTCTTTACCTGTTGGGTCAAAAAGAAATAAATCAACGGTTCCGCCTTTTACAGAAGATACTATGTCTAAAACAGGACTTGATTGTTTTTTGCTTGAAACGAACCTGATTCAGCAACATTGTAAGCGTTTTTATTGCTGAGATTTATTACTACGTTTCCGCTTGTGCTTGAAGTATGTTATAAAAATCTGAAGCTATCTTTTTGTTTGAAGATTTTTGATTGTATAACGCAACTACTCTTTCAATCCCCTGGTTTGTCATAAATGGAAATAGTGGCGATGTATACTTCCATGATCCATTCTTTTGCATCATGGTCAACGCACGTTCATCTGCACTAGCCCCGGTTATATTATAGTAATCGCTGGCTTTTTTTGAGGAGTTAAACTGATTTTTTTGATTGTAGATCTCAACTAATTTATTAACGCCATCTTTGGACATATTTGGAATTAAAAGCTCAACTATATCCCAGCTACCAGAATATTGCATGAGTTCAATGGCTGCATTATCCACTTCATTTAAGCCTGAGCTGCTTATTCTCATATCTGCCTGTCGGATTTCCATTGCATAAGGATAATACTTATTCAAGACGTTTACATCGGTTAGCTTTCCTTCGTAGGTTTTCAACCAATTCTCATAATCGGGGTTTACCCACACTGTCCCATCATCAAAGGTAATCTGCTTGAGATTGTAAAGTACATATTCAATTTCCCATACGATTTCAGGAGCAGGGTCAGGGTGGTAAGGATTGCCGCCAAACAAACTCCATCCGCCGTATACATCGCTTGTCATTCCGGAAGGGATATATTCTTTTCCCCAATCAAATAGAAAATAATATGAGGGAATCATTTCACTATCAGAGGAAAGCCATTTTATTTTGAGAGGCTGCCCATTCTTATCAAAAGCAAGCATTCCGCGTTCATATGCAACGATGTCACGTTTTGTATGATTGGATAGAATATCGTGAATATATGGTGAACCATCGTCATAAATTCTAATCTTCCAAATCATCAAAGGAAACGTACTCTTTACCAGTGCTTATTTTGCCAGAATCATCCGTTCCTTTGTAATCTACCACACAGACAATACCTGTCATGCTTTTTCCAGCGGGGATCACAAAACGATAGTTTCCATCTTCCCAAGCGGTGACGGTGAGAGGTACGCGGTTGGTAATCCGATGTTCCGTGCGAGCTGCGCTCTCTTTGCCCGCCGCGGTTTCCTGAATAAACTGAAGTGTCTGCGTTCCACCCTCATTCCAAATAATTGTTACTGTGCAAGATTCATCTTTCTTTAGAGCATAAGGGCCTAGCATAACGCGGCTGGCGCCATCATCGTTGTTAGAAAAAGCTGTATTTGATGAAGGAGGATTGGGATTTTCGCTCCCTGCAGCAATCGCGGGTGTGATAACCATTATTCCGCTGATAAATACCGTAACCAGCGACACAACGATAAACTCTGCGATACCTTTCTTTTTCACGGAACGGTCAAAGAGATTTTTCAACCGGTACTTCATATTCTTTTTTGTGCTTCCGAATGATGTTGTAAACACAGGCTCCATCCTCCATTTCGATTTGATTGGCAATGAATTTAAAATAGTGTCACCGTAAAATACCCGGTCGTCATCGCTTAACCCCGTCATTACTATATCATCACAGGACAGCTCTACATCCTTGTCGGCCTGCGCTGCCATCAACCAAACAAGCGGATTGAACCAATGGACAACCTTTGCGGCAACCAGTACCGATTTATAGAATAAATCGCGCCGTCTAAAATGTACAAGCTCATGACGTAGAATGAATAAAAGTTCGCGTTCACTGTACTTATCGTGCGGCAATAGTAATGCCGGCCGAAAAATACCCATGAGAATAGGCGATGGAGTCGCACTGCATACTCTGATTTCTGGTAATCGTGCAATTCTCATTTCTTTCCCGGCTCTCCAATATGCTTCCTGAATAGTCTGGGTAATTTCATACCGTGGACAATAGTGCAGTTTTCGTAAAAATTTGATATATGCGAAAGCCTGAGCCAAAAGCAGTATTATTATCCCCGAAAGCCATATGCCGCATAGCAGTTTAATAAGAGAGAATACTTTCCATGGCTCCGGCTCGTGAGAAATTTCGTCTGCACGGATGGTATGTCAGTTTCTACAGGAGAAGGAAGCGTTGTTGGTTCTTCACCAATCGGTAAGGTAGCTTCCGGTTTTTCATCCGGCTGTATGACAGCCGCTGGTTCCTCATCCTGGAATGTAACAAGAGGAGCCGCCATAGGCATAACTATTTCGGGTACTTTGATACTGACCACAGTATTCGGCAAAGTAATATTGATAGGAATTAATAGCCGCACCGCTATTATTAGCCAAACATAATACCGCCATTGAGCCAGATACCGTTTATGCAGCAACGGCGTCAGCAGAAGGAGCGAGGCAATGATAACAGATGTAGTTAGGGATATATGGAATATCTCTCGTATAAAATCATTTTCCATTCCCGTAACCACCTTTCATTTGCTCCAATAGCACCCGAAGTTCCTCCAGGTCTTTTTCGTCTACAGCATCAGTATTAGATACCGACAGCACAAAATTCTTTAAAGAGCCGTCAAATAGCTTGCCCAGCATTGATTTACTCTCTTTTTCCCGATATGCTTCTTGTGATACCAAAGGGCGGTAATAATAGGTTTGTCCCCGGCTTTCACTTATGATAAAAGCCTTTGTCCTGTAATCTGGTTAAGTATGTGTTGAAGGTCGTGCTTTTCCAGCCCAAATGAGCCAGTCTCTTTTGAATGCACATTCGGGAAATCGGTTCTGAGGATTCCCACAATGTTATCATAATTCCAAGTTCTGATTCGGTAAGGGATTGCATTTTATCACCACCTGCGTAGAATGTAGTAAGTACATACTACATCTTACGCAGGTATTTGTCAATAGATTGTTTTATTAAGGAAGGAAGTCATTCAATAAAAATGGTTTTATTAGTTGATGTGCTATATATTGTAACAAAGCAATTGACACATACTATATATAGTGTTACAATGAACGGTGTAAATTGATTTTTGTGCTTTAAGGTAATACTTGATTTTTAGTATTGCTGCACACACTGTTAAGATTGTACACTGTAAAGGGACTACTATGCTTGGGCATAATAGTCTTTTATTTTGCGAAAGCACACTAAGCGAGAATGAAATTTGCCTGCCGGTTTTTCGGTTCAGGCTCGTTTCTTTCTCGCTTTTTTTGTTTTCAGAAAAAGGAGGGAGCCGATGAGCTGACAAGATTTGAAAGGCGGACGAAAATAAGGAAAAGAAAGGGTGAACATTATTAGCAACAGTCAAAAGCAAATGATCCGACTACAAAAAGTGGCAATACGTCAACGTAAGAAAAGCTATAAAAATCTTACTGCTGAGCAAAAGAAATATGTTCAGGCATGGAATAACTTTAATAATGTGAATAAAGAACTTAACCGGTTCTGGTGTGACGCACCACGTAATTTAGATGGCGCAGTAGATTGGAAGAAAGTAACTGAGCCTGAGATGGAGAATTTTGAGCAATTGAAAAGTCGCTCAAAACGCTATCTCGGAATCATGTCAAGACTTGAGGAATCAGGATTTGATAAGGATAAGGCCTTAGCAATATTCCAGCAAACGAATTGCCACAGCGAAAGTTACTGATAAAGCTGTTGCTTAGTGAGATCAGGATAGGTGTTTAGAGAGAAAAATTTGGGAGGTGTACAATGGATTTTATTATTGAAATTGAACGAGGCATTGTAGCAGGCGTTTACACAAATTCACTGGAAAATTTACGGTTAGAGTGATGGACGAGGATGATAAACATGATGAAGAGCGTTGCCATGAGTACAACGCTATGCGAAAGCTTATTGAGAGCGGTGCGGTAACGGATATTCTATACGGAAATTCCGTATCCGAAGAAACTCCGGAGATCAATTTGCCTGCGCTGGATCCAAATGCTTTCTTATTGATTAGACAGCCGGAGGCAGTTAAATCAGAAACCGGTCGGAAGTTGCAGCTTCTTTCTTCAGCATTTATTGACGGTTACTTAAATTGTCATGCGGAGATATGTAAATTTGCAAGGAAATTTATAAAAGAAAATCCGGATGTCAATATTGATTTTCCGGGATTTTATAAAATTATGAAGCCGTTATTGGATAAGCAAAATCAAACTTATAACGGTTTATGTAGGGCGCTTAATATGTCCGAAGAATTTGACTGTGAGGAGGAGTAATCAGCTCTTTCCGTGTTAGAAAAACAAATATAGCCCTTGGCAGAAACAGCCTTGGTCAAAAAACGCACACAAAGCGAGAATGGAAGAATACCTATCCGTTTAAATCGGTAGGTTTATTTCTATTCTCGCTTTTTTTATTGTGAAAATTTAAAAAGAGAGGATTAAATTATTATGACTAACGCAGAACGAATCCATGAATTAGTAAGGCAGCTCAATCAATACCGCAATGAATACTATAACCTGAGTAACCCATCAGTTTCGGATGCCGTTTATGACCGTTTATTTGACGAACTTGTTCAGTTGGAAAAGGATACAAAACTTATCCTAAGCAATTCCCCTACTCAGACAGTCGGCTATGAGGTGCTGGGCGAGCTGAAAGAAGTCGCTCACACCATTCCGCTACTGTCGCTGGACAAAACAAAGATGGTCGAAGATGTCATTAGTTTCGTTGGCAATAACGAAGCATTGCTAATGATGAAACTGGATGGGCTGACCGTAGAACTGATTTACGAAGAAGGAAAGCTGCTGCAGGCGTCAACACGGGGAGACGGCTATGTTGGGGATGATATTACCCATAACGCGGTTAATTTTAAAAATATCCCTTTAACTACGCCCTACACCAGCAGGCTGGTTGTTACCGGAGAGGCCTATATCACCAAAGCAGATTTTGAAAAACATGTGGACTCTATCCCGGACGAAAAAGACAAGCCAAAACATAGCAGAAACCTTGCTTCCGGCTCCGTTCGCTGCCTTGATACCCGAAAAAGCGCTGAAAGGAATATTTATTTCCGTGCTTTCAATGTCTTAGAAGGTTTTGAATCGGAGAACTCAATTGCAAACAGCAAAGCCACTAAGCTTGAGGCGCTTAAAAAGATTGGATTCGAGACATGCCCTTTCTTGTTCTTGGCTCTGCCTTTTGAAAAATCTTCATTGAAGAATGCTTTGGACTGGCTTGCTGAAAAAGCAGACGAACAAGGTCTTCCCATTGATGGCATTGTTATCACATATGATGACATTGCCTTCTCCAAATCCTGCGGCGCTACTGGTCATCACTATAAGGATGGCATAGCGTATAAGTTTGAGGATGAAATGTATGAAACGGTTTTGAGAGATGTGGAGTGGAACCCCTCAAGATTTGGGGAGATAACGCCTGTTGCCATCTTTGACACCGTGGAAATTGACGGCTGCGATGTATCAAGAGCCAGCCTACACAATCTTACATTTATAAATGACCTGGAGCTGCACATCGGCTGCCGGATTCTCGTCAGCAAACGCAATATGATTATTCCACATGTGGAAGACAATATTGATCGTGACGGCAAAATCCTGGATTTTCCAAAGTATTGCCCTTGCTGTAAAAAAGCGACATCCATTAGGAAAGGAAGCGGCAGAGATTCGGATACGTTGACTTTAATGTGTCTCAATCCGGATTGTTCAGCCCAAAAGCTGCAGAAGCTTGTTCACTTCGTTGAGAAAAAAGCCATGAACATTGAAGGTCTTTCAAAGTCTACGCTTGAAAAATTCTTCGATTTAGGCTGGCTGAATTCTTATACCGATATTTATAAGCTGAGTCAGCACAAGGATGAAATCATTGAGATGGACGGTTTTGGAGAGAAATCTTATCAAAACTTGATTGGCTCCATTGAGAAAAGCAAAAATACAACCTTTGAAAATTTCCTTATTGCAATGGATATACCTCTAATCGGCAGAAACGCCAGCAAACAATTAAACGCTTGCTTCCATGGTAACCTTGAAGAATTTCTTGAGGTTGTGGACATGCGTTTTGATTTTTCCAAAATGGAAGGCTTTGGCGATGTCTTGAACGCCAATATTCATGAGTGGTTTTCAAACGAGGATAACCGCCAGCTATGGCAAAGTCTGTATAACGAGATGAATTTTCCAAAAAAGAAGGTTGAGGCAGAACCGGTTAAAATAGTCAATAACCCGTTTAATGGATTAACGGTGGTTGTCACCGGTACGCTGCAACGCTTTTCAAGAGCAGATATAACTGCCAAATTGGAGAGCTTAGGCGCCAAAGTGGGAAGCTCTGTTACAAAGAAAACAGACTATCTGATCGTTGGCGAAAAACCTGGAAGCAAATTGACAAAGGCAAACGCTCTTGGGATTCGTGTCATTTCTGAGTATGAATTCTTAGATATGATCTGAAAAGCTTAACACCACGAATCTGCCAATTTGCCTATTATTATAGAAGAAAGAGAGCTGACTATGAAAGAAAATATTAGAAAAATCAAGGCCATCGAGGACAAATACGGCCTAGCATTATTCAGGATGGGGTTTACTCATCTTGTAGACGCGGGGCATCGAAACTTCAATGAAAAAAATATTGAAGAAAGCATTAAGCAAATAAACGCAAAAGATGTAGAAGATAAGGCCAACGGTACTATTTCTGTAATGACACCTGATTTCCAAAGTGGAATCATTCATTGCGCTGCCGAGCTTTCTGCCTTTTCAGTTTGGGAACTGCTTGCTTATATAAAAGAGCATGTTTTTGTTAGCGGGCATTGTTGTCAAAGTTGCAAGAGCCTTGTAAGTATGACCACAGAAAATGGTTTTGATGCAATGGTCGAAAACGAGTGTCCGGCATGTAGTCTATCAGGCAAAAAGAAATTTTTAGTTCTGATTGATAGTTCATTCGTGCGGGATGCTCAAGTTTTGCCGGAAAAATTTTTCATTAACGAAGGTGATAATGCTGATGATTGCGATTCAGCTTGGAAAGACTGGCAAGGAGCGATTGTTGCCGGCGTTTATCCAGGCTGTTGTACAAACAGCGCAATTATGAAGGCCGCCGATGAGGAAAACATAAATCCCGGAATGTTGATTGCGTATGAAATTGTGGATTAAAAACAAAATCGTAAGCTCACAAACGCATCGGGAGGTATGTAAATGGCTAAAATAACGGCTCATTGGGAAAGAGATGATTCAGGCTCTTTTCTTGTATTAGAGAAATCACGGGGAAAGTTGTCAATGAGTGAAATGGCTGACTTCATTCGCTACGATCTGAGACATTACGGTTATTTCATGGTTTTTTTGAACTGCGGCGAACAGACCTGCGGTGGAAACGGCCTGTATCTTAATGACCGTGAACCGAAGGGCGATTCAGTAAGGCTTTATGAATACGCTGATGGAGAAAAC
This sequence comes from Holotrichia oblita, assembly GCA_023690525.1. Lineage (NCBI taxonomy): Eukaryota > Metazoa > Arthropoda > Insecta > Coleoptera > Scarabaeidae > Holotrichia > Holotrichia oblita. The sequence continues at coordinate 30,550 of JALQSN010000492.1, read as the reverse complement.
TGCCCGGCTTGTAGCAGAATGACTCCGCCCAGGTATTGTCCTGAATGCGGCGAGGAAATAAAGCTTGAGTAATAGGATGAAAATTATTGTTAAGAAAGATGGCTGAAGGATTGATTTATTATCCTTCAGCCATTCTTTTTTAATTAAATGATTAAGGGGGTGGGTTCAAATGCAGGCAGATACGACGAAGCTTAATTATTTATACACGAAAGCCATCGTTGATGCAGTATTTGATTCCAATGGGGATGAAAAACTTTTTCAGCTACGCTGCGGCGCTATAAAGTCGGCATACTCAAGTGCTATTGCGTTTTTCAGAGAAGGATTTATTGCATGTGTTATTGAGTCGTGTTTTGAAAAGAAGACACAGTTCATAAACAGCGCTACTACAAAACGAGAAATAAGTGAAATCTTGAAGCCTAGCGTTCCTAATTATGATTATGGAACACTGAGGCCAAAGTCAATTTATCATGTGGATGAGGAAGAGTTATTGTTTTGGAGTTTAACATCACCGCACATGAAGCTCATGGATTGTGCCACAGAAAGATACACAGAGCTGTTTATAAAAATCCTACCGGAGCAGGCGGCTCTGATAGGGCTTAAAAAATAGAAAAGAGGAATGGATTATGATTTTGAATAAATTTGATGAAAGTATTGAAATTAACGCCATTACATATACGGTCGGTATGAATATTGTCGGCACAAGGGCGAGTGAATACGAAGGTCTCAACGGACAGATAACGGAAATCCGGACAGATAGTGACTATGGATACTGAAAACGCCGGGCCGGACATTTATTGCTCTTTTGACCCGCCTGAAGCTATTGATGAAATAACACGGATTGAAGGTGTGTTCACAGAGCTTTATGGAGAAGCGAAATACATCGAGGACATTATTTTCGATAGCGTCATCATGGATGCTGAGATGATAGCGCCGGTTAATAGCGATGAAAATCTTAAACCCGATACCGAATTAACGAAAGCAATTCTCAAGTTCACGCTTGGATTTGCTGAAAGAAATAGATAAATGGCTGACAAAAATCAAATAAGGAGGATGAAGCGATGGAACGAGATTGTATAAAAGATAAGAAAACCCCAGTATTGGCTGATCTGATTAAACGGATGGAATGCAGCAGCAATATTTCCGGTAATGATGTGTTAGCACATATAGCCGAGCGTATGTACGAGACGCTTGAGTCGTTAAAAAATGTCGGCGTCATCTTACGCCCTCAGTCAAGCATAGATGAAATTTTTGATATGGATGAAGCCGAGTTTAGAGCGTTTATACATGATATCAATTGCGGCGGATACATAAAATGGCATGTTGACGATATAATTTTCGTGTTGAAATGCTGGTATCCATTGATTGACGAGGCGGATGCACAAGTCATATTATCATCAATACTAAATGGGCATGATGCGGATTATGGTATCAGTTGGGAAAGTATACGGGCATCGGTGCAGTCAAATGAATACGATAAAACACACCGTAGCCGGATGGCTAAAGAATTCCCCTTTCCGTTGCAGAAAGGAAAAATGGATTGGCTTGACAGGTATATGACAAAAGAAACGTGGGAGGCAGGCCGTTATGAGGAGTTTTTGCTTTCGTTAACGGATGATGACAATATACGTTCCCAAGTAACGCTATTGCTCAGACGGGATCATCTCAGCGGCAGGTTTAAAAACCATGTGGCATATTACTATTTTTTGCTGTTACGGTTTGCCAACGATAATGATTTACCTGACCTTGCTATGTTTGCGCCTCATTTAACGGCCATGCTGGTTCGTGATATTTTGCAGGATGGCGGGGAGTGTGAGCTGTAATTGACAGCGGAAGAGAATTATAAGTATGGGTGTAAGCCCTATTGCGGGAGCTGTGAATATTGTAAGCGTAATCCTTCCTGGTATACGGTAGATATTGAGTTTAAGAATCCGGTCACCAAAAGGAATAATAAACTGCGAATGAAAAAAAACAGTTATTACTGCTTCCATATAAGTATGTGTAATGAGAAAGGCAAACCTCGTAAAATCAACGGAAACCATGTGAGATGGTGGGGCTTCGATCCATGCTGCCCCTTTAACCAATTTAAACATTCTTGCGGAGCATGTGGCAAGCGCATGGCAACGAAAAATGAGATTTGCAGCTCATGTGAGAAATATATGGAGCTAAATGAAAGAGGCATATTATAAAAAAAAAAGTTACAGAGTTAATACGAAACAATGAAAACATCTACAACTACAGCTGAGATAATCATATTGATTATGTATCGAATGGACAATATGTTATTGTTTCATGCTTGGTTGGTGATGCGCCCATCATGGGCTGTTAGGAGGATTTATTATGTTTGCTATCAAAATAGTTTACAATGACGGAAAAACGATTACGCTTGATTTAACGAATTCATCCGATAAGGCTACATATATACTCGCAACTGAGGATATAGCGAAATACAAAGAAGACGATTTACAAAACCCATACGCTATAAAGAGAATAGAACCAAGCCAAATATAAAAATCATAGAATAATTAATGAATGCTCTGTAAAACGAGGTTAATAATAAAAGGCTGCGCTGTGCGTAGTCTTTTATTATCCTCAAAGAGAGCTGCCTAATATTGTCGTGACTGTGGAGGTCGATTACAGATGGAAAGAAAATCAGCTAAAGGAAATGAGACAAAATATAACCCGTTAAAAAACAATCGTTTGAAGGAGATTTGCCCTGCCGGAACAAAGATAACCCTACATAAAATGAGTGGCGAAAATCAAATGCCATCAGGATTAACCGGCGCAGTACAATTTATTGATGATGCCGGACAGATTCAGATGGCCTGGAGCAATGGGAGTACCCTGGCGCTCGTTCCGGAAGTAGACTCCTTCTCCATTGAATCGGAGTATGAGCGAGAAATCAGGCATACTGCAATAACTCATTACCGAACAGTTAATGGCGTAATGACTACGGTAAATAACGATGCCATAATAATTACGCTAGAACTGAAAAGCATGGATAACATTGTGTGCATATTGAACACATGCGGGGATGAAACAGGTTTTGAAGCAATTCCCGGTCATATTCTTTCATGGTTTAACGAAATAGGCATTGATTATTGCTGCTTTCCAAATCTTAAAAGGACTTGGGGGCAGATCAAAGCCAATATGTCTTTAGCTTCCATTACGAAATCCCGAATGAGTTTTCTGATGTAAATGCTTTTGACAGGCCTGCAATAATGCCCTATAAAGAACAATTGGAGCAAATTATTTCCGCAGCGAAAAGCATTGCTATATCCATACCATATGCGGAAGTCAGGATATTGGAACGGTCGGCCTGCCATAACGCACACGCGTTGGAGTTGTCCTTCCCATACCCCTGCGAAGCCGAGAAAATCAAAGAAGCGCATGAGTTGCTTGAAAGTACGTTTGATTATGTATGGGACATCGGCCGAGCTGAGGAACACCGAACAGTGTAAAACACTCATGCTAGGAATTAAGGCTGAGGTTGATAAGGATTATGTAAATCATGGCAGAGACGCCACGAAGGTGTCTCTGAATTTATTTCAAAGGAGCGATTTACGTGAGTAATGAAATTTATTATGAAAGAGGCTTTATACGTGTAGATGAGCGATTCATCCCGATTGTCAATCAAGGCAGCAGTAATTGCTGGCAAGCAAATTTGAGAGGCCGAGATATTCCAGAAAAGGGCTGGCATGTTATGAATTACAGGAACAGATCCAACTTGCTCTTTACGGAAGAAGAAATTCGTGAAATTGCAGTTGACTATGAACGAATAAGCATGGAAAGCAAATCATGCTTCAAAAGCCGGTATCGCCCTTTTTTGAAGCCGGTGAGTTTGAGCGTTGGATATTGTGTGGGTTAAAGTCGGCGTACACTATTGAGGAGTACGTGTCTTTCGGAAACGACCTTTATATCCTTGACTATTCAAATTATAAGAACTTGAAAAAGTACCCATTTTCTACTACCGAGGATTTCCTGAAACATTTAGATGAACTGAAAGGCTGCAAAGAATTGAATGTAAGTTTTTCATATAACCGAGGACTTAACAAGCCAAAGCAGGCTCGCAAAAAATCTGTCAAGAAATCATTGCATGGGATGAGTGAGTATTATGTGCTAAGCGCATTGTACGGTGAAAATAATAGCAAGATATACTTTGCCTCTCTTACACGGAATGGCTTTAAGTATGTGTCATCACCAGAAAATCACTCGTCAAAGGCTTTTCAAACCGAGAACGAAGCAAACAAATACCTTGATAAATACAGGACGAGGCTTGAGCTGCACATGGCGTTTTCTGCCGAAAGGATTGAGAATAATATCTGTGGGATAAACAAAAAAACATCAGCTTAGGGAGAGATTATTGATGAAACAATGTAAATGCGGAAGTATGGAGTTCGAGGCAAAAATGATAACTACCGCTATTGTGGAAGTAACTGCAGTAGACGGATGCCCACAACATGTTCTGGGAACCGAAGATACGCAAACCATTGATTATAGTGGCCCATTTATATGTAAAAAATGCGGGAAGCACCATTTATCCATAGATGATCCGGAGGAGAATGGCACAGGAACCGGCAGGAGGTGCGCTTGCGGCAATACAAAGTTTTTAGCGCATCAGAGAAGCTATCACGATGTTTTCGTTAATACCGATAATATATTTCTGGATGACAACGGAATTTATGAATCTGAGCGTCCGTATGGGCCTTTTACCTGTACAGAATGTGGCGCCGAATATGCAGAGCTTGAAGACCTTGATAAACAAATAATTGCTGGAATAGAAAAATAGAAAAGGATAGATGGATTTTTCATTGTAACCGGTGTATAATATTTATGTATGGATGTTGTTAATAGATTGAGATAAAGGAGGACGTATATATGTATATGAAGATAGAAGAAATCCATAAAAAATATGACGGACAATGGATATTTGTGATTAACTGCACCGAAAATGAAAATGGAACCGTAACAGGCGGCGAAGTTGTCCTCCATAGCGAGAACAGAGATAATGTCATTCGCCAAATGGAACAGTACGATTATGAAAAAAGCCCAACCTATTTCCGATATGCAGGTAAGATACCGGAAGGAGTAAGCGTAATACTATGAAGAAAATCTTTTTAGACATGGATTTGCTTGCCGGTCTGATTATGATTGATACAAAGCTGTGGGATCTGAAAAAGAATGATTACAGCCATTTATCAATAACATTGGATACCGGGGCAAGCATGACAACATTATCCAAAGACATTTTATTTCGGGCTGGCTATGATGTAACTGATGGCAAGACCAGGCGGATTACCACGGCAAGCGGCATTGAATATGTGCAGGAGGTTGTATTAAAAAAGATTAAGCTCGGCAATTATGAATTGAGCGATATAATCGTCTACGCTCATACCTTTCCGCAGGAGAGCTTTTCATCAGGCGTACTTGGCCTGAATGTTTTATCTGCTTTTGATGTAAATTTATTATTTAGTGAAAAGCGAATTGAATTAACAGTTATAGATGAGTAAATGATTAAAAGCCAATAGACGGGTTATAATTCCGTTTATTGGCTTTTATTATGATGATGCTGTATAGGGGACGATCACATTCGATACCGGCTAAATAGTTCAGTTCTTCTCATATAAAATTCCAAAAACCGGAATACCGCTTGAGCGAAGTGCAATGGTAACCTCTTGAAAATAAACATTAACATCGTATAGCGTTATATAGAAATTTCTAGGATCAAAGTATTGAGCGACAAGTTTTTCATAATTATCAAAGTAATCTATGTTTGTACCTCCTTTTATTTGTACAGCAATTTCCTCAATGACTTTCATTGCAATATAATCTTTCAGGCGCTTTTTCAAGGAAATAGCTCGTTCAATCCAACTCCCTGCAACTCTTCACGTTCCAACTATTGGAAGCTTTATATGTTCTGCCGGTTGCGCCGCCTGTATATTGGAATTGATCAAAATATAGTGAAAGCATGCAGTCTTGATTATAGGAAACAATGTATCTCAACATAAATTCGTATTCGTGAAATGTAAAACCATTGACAATTGAATCATTATAGAACAGTACCGCATCTTTACAAAGTTTACCTTCACAATACCTAACTAAAGAGTAGGCTTGATTGCGGTAATACTGATTCAATCTGCTTATAAAATATTGAAATATATTTGATGTGAAGTGCGGATACTTAATTGAATATTTTAGGACAGGTGTATCCCTATAGCTTATCTCGTCTTTAAGTTCAATCTCCTTTACAAGAATTTTGAAATCCTTCACACGGAACACCCCCATATACAACAGTATATGATAAAGATAAACATTGCGTTTCTGCTTAATCACAACTCAATATATTGTGCATTTATTATTGACACATACCATATATAGTGTTATGATTGTAAATGTAAATTGATTTTTGTGCTTTAAGGTAACGCCTGATTATTGGCTTTGCTGCACACACAGTTAAGATTGTACACAGTATAGGGATTACTACGCCTTTTGGGTGTGGTAGTTTTTTGTTTTACGGGAAACCGTACATAAAGCGAGAATGATAATAAAACGACCGTATTACACGGTTTGCGTTTGTTATTGTCCTCGCTTTTTTTTATTGCCAAAAAAGCCTTGTGCTTTTGGGAAATAGAAATATAAAGGAGGAATCGCAATGACTGACGCAATGTACAAAGACAGCTTCAACAAATGTTTTACCGATGAAATGCCCTTCCTGCAATTTTTAAGGGAAAGGGAGAACAACGCGAGCTGGGAAACCAACGAAACAAAAAACATCTGGTTTCACGGCTTGGAAAATGGCAGCTCTATAGCCGGTATGCTTCAGAAGGAATTTGACGTAACAGGCAAACACGATATTATGGCCGACACCTTCGCAAATACCTCTTTGGTAGCGGAGATTGAAGGCACATATCATCCTGTCCGCTCAACAGCCCTCAAAACCATTTTGGAAAGAGCCAATATTTCCGGCGCGGCTTTACGCAAAGTAAAGAAGCCCATATTAGCCCGGATACTGAATGACTGTATTCAGGTGGCAAATGGAAAATCGCTGATCCGTTTTTCTGAGGACAAAATTTCAGCGGTTCACAGCGGGGATAATTCTTACTCCATCCTGGAGATACCGGAGCTGTTCCAGATAACCGGTGATTGGCTGGAGAGTAATTTCCCCGGCTACAAGTTTGCCGGAGCGTCCTATGAACATTCTATCGTTACCGCCTTATGGGAATTAACGAACAGCGGTGACCTGGTTCAAACCTATGTGGACTTTTTAGACGCTCACGGAATGGAACATGAAGAAATCAAGCCTGCGCTGCGCCTAACTACATCCGATGTCGGGATTAGCGGCGCGAATCTGTATCCAATGCTTTTCTTAGGGAGTGAGTCAAGGATTATTACCCTTGGCAGCCCCTTAAAGCTGGATCACCGCAACGGCGCCAATCTTGAAAAGTTTCAGGAGCAGCTTGAGGGTATTTATTCTCAATACTCACTGGCAATCGGCAAATTAAAGGAGCTGATTTCAGTGGAAGTGAGAAACCCTGTCAATTGTTTGGCCGGCGTGATGAAGCGCATCGGTATTCCTAAGAAGCTCGCAATGGAAGCTATCGAACAGTTTAAGGCTATTAACGGAACGGATCCCTGTACCGCACATGACCTTTATTATGGCATCAGCCAGATTATATTCATGCTGCAGTGCGAAGGCGCTCCCGGCTCTAAAATTGCTCAAGCTGAAGAAAACGTGGCAAGAGCATTGAGTATCCGCTGGCACGACTATGATATAGCGGGAGAAATGGTTTGGTAGCAAGAAAGGTTTTGTCAATCAAAATGGAATCATGCCATAAGGCAAATATAAAATTCAAAGGAGAATGATTATTATGAGTAATACTGAAATTATGACAATGGGTAAATTTGAACTTGGTTTCAACGGAAGCGCTGTTTCGGCATTGAGTGAAGAGCTTGACGGTCTTGGCGCTCCTGTCTTGGACAAGATAAAAATTCCTTCAGGCGGCGGACTTGTATTTGAGCTTCCCGGTGAAAGCCCGGATAAACCCGATTTGGCAACGGAACTGGAGGGCGTTATCGTCAACCATCACCCCGTAAACGCTTATTGGGCAGATAAATACAACGGAGCCAATGAAAATCCGGATTGCCAATGAAAATCCGGATTTCAAGCTTTGACGGTAAAACCGGAATCGACCAGCAGGGAGAAGTGACAGATTGCGCCGGTTGCCAGTTTAACGCCTTCGGCAGCGACGGGAAGGGCAAAGCGTGTAAAAATATGCACCGCGTCTACCTGCTCAGATCCGGTGAAATGATGCCAATGATACTGACCTTGCCGCCAACCAGCCTGAAAAATTTGAAGGATTACCTTCAGGTGCTTGTCATGAAGAAAGGCTGCCGTCCTTTTCAGGCTGTTACGAAAGTACAGTTAAAGAAAGACCAAAACGGCGACGGCATTGTGTATTCTAAGGCTTACTTCACATTTGTCGGCACTCTGCCTGCTGATACCGCCGCATTGATGGCTGAGTATTCAGTAAGCATTAAAAAGAGTAATCAGAATACTGAAATCGGGGCTGATGAATATATCCAAAAATAATTGTTTGGATTATGTCAAAAGCATCTCTTTAGAGGAGGTATCTTATGGAATTTGAAACTTCAGCTCTGACGATTGTTGAGACTGACAAAATTACAAGGGATGAATGGCTCGAATATAGGAAACTCGGTATTGGGGGATCAGATGCGGCGACAGTTTTCGGACTGTCGCCCTTTTCTACCACCCGTGACCTGTATTACAACAAGATTGGTGAAAAACCGGCTATTGAAGAAAATGACAACTGGATTGCGAAGGAATACGGCAACAGGCTTGAGTCCTTTGTCGGAGAAATTTTCTCGTTGGTAACTGATCTTGAGATATTCCCGGTACACAAGATGTTTAGGCATCCTGTGCACCAGTTTATGCTTGCCGATGTCGATTTTTTCATTGTACTTCCAAACGGAAAAATCGGCATACTTGAAACTAAAACAACCGGCCAACATAGCAGGGACAAGTGGGAGAATGACGGTATTCCATTTAACTATGAATTGCAGGTGCGTCATTATATGGCGGTATTGGATATTGATTTCGCCTATATTGCCTGCTTAATGGGCAATAGCGAAAACGATTTTCTCTATCGGCCCATAGAGCGTGATTTGGATTTTGAGCAAAACATAATTGACCAGGAGCAATACTTCTGGGAGGAGCATGTTCAGAAAAGAATTCCGCCTCCCTATACGGAAAGCGGAGATTTGGTTTTGGAAAGCATCCGTAGACATTACGGAAATAACAGCGATTCATCCCTGACTATGCTTAATGTAAAACATGCAAAAGCTATCGAAGAATATCTGGCCTTGCATGAAGAAAAGCTCAAGTTGGACAGGCAATCAAAAGACATGGAAAGCAAGCTGAAAAAGCTATACGCTCCGATTCTGGATGATATGAAAAACGCTGTTTCCGCTGTCTGTCTTTCGGGTAATACGGAATACACAGTTTCCAACAAGCCTAGCTTCCGCACAGGTATCAGCAAAGACGATTTAGAAAAGCTAAAGGTGCATCATCCGGATGTTTACAGCAAGTTCGTAGACAAAAAGGAAAGCCGCCGCTTTTCAATCAAAGCAAAGGAGATATAAAAATGACTAATTACAAGAAGGTTTATGTTTGCTCACCTTTACATGCGGATACCGAGGAAGGCATCCGCAAAAATGTGGAAAATGCAAAAGTGTATATGAGGGCTGTCAGCGAGACGTTAAGATGTAAAGCGGTAGCCCCTCACGCTTATTTGGCGGAGATTTTGGATGATAACGTATCTGGCGAACGGCTGTTGGCCTTGGAGTTTGGTATAAAATACCTGTCGCTATGTGACGCGCTGGTATACGTTGGCGATAATGTTACATCAGGAATGGAAGCCGAGATTGAAATGGCTGCGAGGCTGAAAATGCCTATTTTTAAAGCCAATATCATCAACTTGGATAAATGCGTGTTTTTAAGAGGGGTTGATAGATTTGCTCGGTAAATACGAAAGAACTATATTTGACGATGCGGTATCCGGTTACAATGTTTTAGTATACTCTTCAACGGATAAATCAATTCCTAAAGAGGCTAGAAACAAGCATTATGGTGATAAAATACACTTTACTGTTATCGGATACTACCTGCCGAAATCAAGCAGCGTAGGAGTTGAATTGACCGGGACATGGATAAAGTCTAAATTCGGCCTTCAACTCTCCGTTGAAAGCTTTACAGAGATTCTGCCAAAAACAAAAGAGGGGCTTATCGGTTATCTGTCTTCTGGATTGATTAAAGGCATCGGCCCCAAAACTGCGAAGGAAATTGTAAAGCGGTTCGGTACAAATGCCCTTGATGTTCTGGACAATGAGCCGGAAAAGCTTCTACAAATGAATGGAATCACGGAAGGCAAACTGAAGGTCATTGTTGACTCTCATCAAGCCAATGCCGCAATGAAAGAAATTGTAAGCTTCCTGTCGCCATACGGCATAAGCGTTAAAAAGGCTGTGAAAATACATAGCAAATTTGGTGCGGAAACAATGGATGTTTTATATAACCGTCCCTTTGAACTATGTAATATCTCAGGCTTTGGCTTTAAAACGGTTGATGCTATCGCAAGAAGTGTCAATTGTAAGCCGGATGATCTGCTGCGGATACAAGGGGCTGTTATGTACGCTCTTGATGAAGCAACGGTTAAAGGGCATGTGTTTTTAAAGACAAATGAGCTGATAAAGGAAGCTTATGCACTCTTAAATGAAGGTTTCCCCGGCGAAGTCGTCGGGTTGCAAACTATCAAAGACTGTTTACAATCCTACGACATGCGGCCGAAAATCACAATTGACGGCGACATGATTTATAAAGCAACAGCATATCAGTGGGAATGTAACGCGGCGGAATATATCGCCGGTATTGCCATAAAGAAACCGGAGAGAAAATCCATATCCGCAGAGCTTGAAAAGGCTCAAAAAGAGCTTGAAATTACGTTGTCGGATATGCAGAAGGAAGCGGTTAAAACCTGCTTCTCAAGTAATATCTCCATCATTACAGGGGGACCGGGAACAGGTAAGACTACTGTTTTAAAGGTTATTCTGAATGTATATAAACAGATATTTAAAGGCAAAAAGATTTTGCTTACAGCGCCTACAGGCAGGGCAAGCAGAAGAATGTCCGAAAGCACCGGCTTCCCGGACGCTCAAACGCTGCACAGCGCTATGGGTCTGAAAGGTGACGAGGATAATTCAGACGACGGCCTTTTGTTTTATGATTTTATTGTCGTAGATGAATATTCCATGGTCGATATGTGGCTTTGCCATGAGCTGTTTAAGCGGATCAGGACAAATACAAAGGTACTTCTTGTCGGTGACGCCGATCAGCTCCCCAGCGTCGGCGCCGGAAATGTATTCAGGGAATTGATAAACTGTTCCCGAATTCCGGTCACGAAGCTGGACGTTGTATTCCGGCAGGCCGAAACAAGCAGGATTGCCATAAACGCACATGAAATCAATAACAATTCCACCAACCTGTTATACGGCCCGGATTTTGAGCTGGAGCATTGCGATAATGATGTTGATGCTTCAGACATTATCAAAACGCTGTATATGCAGGCGATTGAGAAAAAAGGGATTGAAAATGTGCAGATATTGGCGCCGTTCAGAACTCGCGGCGAATCAAGTTCGCAAGCGTTGAATATTGCTTTGCATCAACTGATAAACCCGCCGCAGTTAGGTAACGCTGATTTTAAGGTTGGGAAACGGGTTTTCAGAATTGGCGACAAGGTAATACAGACTAAGAATAAAGGTGATGTTTCTAATGGGGATATTGGCTTTATTACAGATATTGTTAAGGATGACAGTGGAACCTCTATGGTTAAAATCGAGTTCGGTGATGATCGGGTTGTTTTTTATTATTCAGAGGACATGGACAAAATTGAACATGCCTACGCTATGACAATCCACAAAAGCCAGGGTTCAGAGTATGACACTGTTATTATTCCTATTTTGAGCAGCTTTTACATTATGCTCCGCCGCAATTTGATTTACACGGCTATTACAAGAGCAAAGAAAAAAGTTGTGCTGGTTGGTGAGCAAAAGGCGTTGTTTATGGCTATCCACAAAAACGATACGGATAAACGGAATACGCTGCTTGCCCAGAGGATTATTGATACTTATGAAAGGAAATATACTGCGCTTAGTGAAAACAAAAAGGTAGCGCTGTAATAAGTTAAGAAAGGCACAAGCAATCAATAATGGTTGCATGTGCCTTTGTTTTGTATAAAGGGCAATGTTGCCGGAATTAAAATCGGTTATAAACGCAGTCAAAGACTGTTTCTAAAACATATAAAAGGAGCGAACCCAAATGAATGAACATCTTATCATAAATAAAATACCTGTTATCGGAGCGTTAAACGCTGTTGAAGGTTTTAACCCGTCCGAGTTTTTAAGTAAGGCTGTTCCGGAATCCAATGAAGACAATATGCGCCTGAATGTTGAGTATAGAAAGCTTTGGTTCAGGCTCAAGTATCCTCTTGGCAAAATTACAAAAACCATTATGCAGTTATCAGAGCAGGTGGCTATTGTAGAAACCAGGGTTTATATCAATAGAGAGGATGGCGTAAATGATTATGTCGCAAACGCTTTTGCACAAATCAATTATGACCAGAATGATGATTCCGGTAAGCACAACTGTCTTGAAACGGCGGAAATACTGGCCACGGGACAAGCGCTTGCTGATGCGGGCTTTGGCGTCCAGTTATGTGATTTTACTGGAAATATAAGCCCAGAAATATCAGGCTCAGGAGTACCGGCGTCTCAGCCGGCAGTCCAAAGTCAACCGGCGACTCAAGATCAACATGAAACCGATTTAAACACGAAAGAACAGTCAGCTAATCCTGCGGATACGCAGCAGCAGACGGAAAAATCAGATGAAACCAGCAATCCGGCACAAAAACAGCCGGAGCAGGAACCGTCGAAACAACAGTATGACTCTACTACACCCGTTGAAGAAATTGTGAAGGTAATGACCTTGGAAGAGGCAAAAAGCATCACAGTCCCTCAAGGTCTTCACAGAGGGAAAAGCCTTGGGCAATTAGCAATTGAAAAACCGAGCGCTCTTGAATGGTACATCAAATCCTATAACGGAAACGATAATACCTTACGGGCAGGCGCAACCGTTCTTATAGATGCAGCCATGAATCAAGCCGGATAAATCACGAAAGGGGGAACTTTATGGAAGCCTTCCCTTTTACAATATATGATGTCGTCGGACTGTTAAATATGACAGTCCGGCGGCGCTACTCAAACAATTGGTATGTGGATTGTCCATTCTGCAATTATAAAACGGGTAAAATGAATGTTAATTCAACAAAGAATGTTTACAGATGCAATTACTGTGATAAATCCGGAGGTATGATACAGCTCTACGCAGAGCTTCATAACCTGGATACAAGGGAAGCTTACCGGGAAGTCAATCAATTGCTTCACACGGGTTTCGACTCTCCGGATTATAAAAAACCGGAGAGAAAAGAAATTGCCGAACCGAAGCAGCCGATTAACATTGATAAACGCCATGAAACCTTTACCATGCTTCTGTCAATGCTATCCCTATCGGAAACTCATAAAGGCAATTTACTGGAACGCGGCTTATCGGAAGATGCCATAAAAACCGGTGGTTATAAATCAGTACCGGCTTTAAGATATGGGAAAATAACAGAACAACTATTAAAGCATGGGTGCGAGGTAAATGGTATTCCCGGATTTTATAAAGATGAAACTGGTATATGGAATGTAAACTTCAATTCCAAATGTTCCGGAATATTGGTTCCAGTGCGTTCCGTTGAAGGATACATTGAAGGGATGCAGATACGCCTTGACCGGCCATTTGACGGAATGAAATATATGTGGTTCTCAAGCTCTAACAAACCTGAAGGCACGTTAGCTGGAAGCCCTGTACACTTTGTAGGAAATCCGGATGATTACACGCTGTATGTCACGGAAGGCGCAATGAAAGCAAACATAGCCCATCACCTGTCAGGTAAATCTTTTTTGGCTGTTGCAGGAGCAAATCAATACCGCTCCTTTCAACCTGCTTTTGAAGTCCTAAACTAACAGGTGTTAGGGAAATCGTTGAGGCTTATGATATGGATAAAAAAACAAACCCTCATGTAGCAGCCGGAAGCAAAAAATTGTTGAATTTGGCAAGCGAAATGGGATTTTCCGTCCGCAGCCTTGTTTGGGATGAAAAGTACAAAGGAGTGGACGATTATTTGCTCCATAAAAAATTGAATGAATAAATAATGAGTTATAAGGAGGGGATTTATTCTCTCCTTCTTTATTTTGGGAAAGGAGCGTTACTTAATATGCAAAAACAGAAAAAGGATAGAAAAGGGATTTGTATTTACTACAAGGATTTTGGTGAATGTTCCTGCAATAATGACCCTGATGATTTGGGCGAATGCCTTTATGAGAATGGATGTAAACCAGCTAAGGCACAAATTGAATGCAGATACTTTTCAATTAAACCGGAAAGAGCGTATCAGAGACAAAATTTATGAACACAAGGAGCAATCCACTTCATGCTGTTACAGTGTTTATAAATTAAATTATGCTGTGGCTTAAAATTGTTGAAAGGAAGATAGTCTTATGCCAAATTGGTGCAGCAACAGTGTAGCTTTTATTGCCGAGGATGATACATGCTTATCTGAACTCGAAAAACTCAGAAATAAGCTAATCGAAACTGGCAAAAAAAAGGATGGTGCATATTTATGTACCGTCTTAGAGGAACACGGTATGAACGCTGATAATTTTAGCTGTAGGGGCGAAATATGCGAAATACACGAAATAGAAACTACGTTGGTTGGAAAACTGCCTTGCTTTATTATCGTCACAGAAACAGCGTGGTCACCTACATCTGAAATGTGGGATGCTGTTCTCGAAAAGTATAAAGGTATTTTCAACGTTTATACTGCTGAAGAGTCGGGAATGGGCATCTATATCAATACGGATGATCAAGGATACTGCTTTACCGACATGTACCGTTTTGAGTGCTATATCACTAACACTGATGTATTGAACAAAACCAGTATCTTTGGTATAGGCAGGCGGTTTTATGAGAACAACGAAGATGGCAGCGAATATTTTGAAAGCGATACAAGTATAATCGCTTTTTTTCAATGATTACGGGCAGAAAGTTTTTTTCACTGACGCAAATCAATGATTTTTGTGAAAGTATATCACTTGTCTCAAACGGTGAAATATGCTTCTGCCTTAATGAGTTCAGAATGGAGTGATAAAAATGGCGGAATATTTTCATATTTTTAATATGGATACTTTTGAAACAGTCGGGGCAATTCCCAAAGATGACTACTTTTTACTGTACACCTGTGTTAACAGCCCGAAGTTCATTGAAACAGTAAGGCTCATGCTGCCGGGCAGTCAATGGCACTGCACACGGATTTTGTGCGTAGGTAACGATTGCGGGGAGAACGAAAAACATAAAGCGCTTATGGAGGATGTCAAAGCTAACACACCGGAAACTTATAAAAAAGCTTTTTCATTTGATGAGAACGAGATGCTTACGCTTAATAATATTTGCTGTCTGCTACCGCCGAGGGAAGTCTATCGCGGCGCGTCAATCAGGTTTATCTTTAACCATTCAATAGAGGAGTTTATAGACCTGGAGCAGATTAAGGACAAGGCAAATACGGTTAATCCGTTAGGCATTCTTACTCTGGTGAGTACGCCTCTTGATGATAAAACAAAGGCTATAACCGGGATATGGTGCGGGCATCAATTGAGTTCAAGCGACACAATGGCGTTTAGCAATTATAAAAAAATAGACCTGGAATTTATGAACGAGTCCAAATAAAACAAGGGAGATGAATTCGATGACTTTTGTGAGTGAGAACAATGCCGCTGTAATAAATGCGGAAATTGATACCGTTAACCAAACCCTAAAGGAGCGTATTGAGTTAATGGATATAAATAACGATGGCAACCGTTCGGTTATTTCGCAGATGTATTTAAGGGTAGACGCCGTGTTTCTTGGAAAAATTAATTTATCGAAAGGCAAAAACACTGACGATATTCTTACGCTTTACAGCGGCCAGCAGATTTATAATTTTGACTATGATTTCTGCATCCCGGCGTTTGACCGTCTGATTATTGAACTAATTGAAGAATGGAATGCGAGCAATCAAAGGCATACCATTAACGCAATTTACAAGCGTATAGAAATTTTAAGAGGAGAGATTCTGTATTGGCTGTAGCTTGACGAGCCTGATTTAAAATGATGTTTATTCAATAATGGAAAGAAGGGATTTTAAATGGAGAAGAAAAAAACAGACGATTATTTCGCTTTGCATTGTTACCAATATGCGCCCGAACAGTTCGTGGCTTATCGTATAACCGGCTTTTCGGACGGAAATAAAAACATTCCATTATACGAAAAAATCAAGCTGTCTTACGATGAAGCCCACCAATGCGGCTACGCAATGGTTTGTAATGGCCGGGATGCCGCGTTAGCTGAGTTGAAACGAATTTTGCGAGCAAGGATACGCAATCATAAGCAGTATTACACCATTGGCTTTATGTCCAACGATGGTAGGGATTATGTTTTTAGCAGAGATTTTAGTTTTGAAAAACACAATCAAAAAGGCGTTATTCATGCTTATAAAGAATTGAAGAGACGATTGACTGGTGCTAATTGGCGCGTAAAGAAATCCACAAGCGTTAAGCTGGACGGTCACTACAAACCGATTCCGGAATCCGTGGAGGAGAGTTATCTGGAAATCAATCCTAAGCGGCCTGTATTTATACGGTTAGTAAGGAAGGAGGCGCTATAATGGCGGTTTCATATTGGATGAATGAGGGTTTAGGTGTTGAAATTGAGGATGTTATCGAAAGCATTGACGCCGAAAAAATACGGATACATCTCGAAAGCACAGGTACATTTGAAGTTTTGGAGGCAGATGAATATAAAGAATGGCTGCAGGAGTTCCATCAGGTGAATAATCAGCAGCGTTTAGAAATACTGTCTAAGTTTTTCAGTGACAGTGATTCAGATTTGGCTGCTTTCATTGCTAATTCTGATGAAGAACGTCTATTAACCTATGGGAATAATGGAGAAGGCAAATACTTTTTATTATATCCGCCCTCCTATCCATGGTCGAGATGCGGAAACGAATGCACTACGGAAGGTGCGGCAAGACGGCATGTTTTGAACGTCATTTTGCAATTTACATATGATGGCGTCAGCGCTTCAGAGATTGAACATCACATTGATTTTATTTGTGAAGTAGGTATTGGATAACTCACATGGATGATTACGTGTTTTAAACGGTATTATAAGAAGAATTGAAGGTTTGAGCCTTTTGTTATAATACGTGGCTGAGATTTATTTGAAAATATTTAGTTAAAGAATAATGAAGCTGGGGTAAATAACTCCGGCTTCGATTTATTATGGAGGATGAGAACATGGGGCAATATTTTAAAATCGCTAATTTAGATACCTTTGAAAGAATAGAGTCTGATAGCTTTAGAAAGTTAATGGAGTTTTGCTATATAGGAAACAGCGCTCCGGATGAAGCTATGCGGTTATTGCTCCCGGCCAATCAATGGCATAACACGCGAGTCACTTTTGTTGGGGATTATTGTAAAGACGACGAGAGAGAAGCTGAACTGCGTCAATCTGCGTTTGAAAATCTTCCTGAAAAATATCGTTCTATCATTAAAAAAGGGGACGATGACAGATCGCTTTACGGCATCTTCAGCATTTTTCCTGAACGAGAGCATTACGGCGGAAAAAGCCCACGTTATTTATTTAACCATAATCAAAGGCAGTATGTGGACTTAAAAGAATGTCCTGAATATGACGGCGGCTATAAAATACATCCATTAGGATTGCTGACAGCTCTTGGAAATGGTAATGGCGGCGGAGATTATTACGGTGTTAGTGGCGCTGAATATGTTGGTTCATGGTGCGGAGACACGCTAAGTTCAGACTTTAAGCTTACATATGCCGAGTATGAAAAACTCACACCTAACTTCGTGAGATAAAGAACTTTTAAATTAAAGGGTTTAGCCTGATCCAAATGATGCTAATAAAAATTATAGAAAGAAGGGGTTGTAATGAACCAAAACACAACATCTGCTAATGGTAATCACCTTCCGGCAATGTCACCAAACCAGTATCATATATTTGCTGATATGGAATACGAAAAATTAAGAAAAGCAATTGCAGGTCTGCAAAAAGATCAAAGAGATGATTTAATAAACCAACATAACGACATGCTTAGGTCTATTGAAATTATTGGCGGTTTTGACCTTTCATCCGTTCAAATAACGGAAAATCAAAAAAGGACTATACACATTTGCTTTCATGAATATCGCACAACTGAGTTGGGTCACATTTTTGAAAGAAGCTTCGATGATGAGGATGATTTCGCTGGACTGGCATATGCCTTATCAATGAAGGTGAGGGAATCACCAGAGTCATCATTTATCATGTATGGTTATAACGACAAAATGAAAGGCATCCTCAGATACCTTGAAGGCAGTGGAAGATTGATCGTTTATACTGATGCAGACGCTTATAAAAGAGCCAAAAAAAGATTTATGTATTAGGGAGATAACTGATACAGGGTGATATTTGCCATAATCAAATATGTATTGGTTGGAAATTCAAATGCGGAGTTTTAGTTGAAGAATGATGAAGCCGGGCTGATGCACCGGCTTCAATTTATTATGGAGGATGAGAATATGGGGCAACATTTTAAAATTGTTAATTTAGATACCTTTGAAAGAATAGAGCCAGATAGCCTTATATTGCTTATGGAGTTTTGCTACATAGGTAACAGCGCTCCGGATGAAGCTATGAGATTACTGCTGCCTGGAAATCAATGGCATAACACAAGAGTCGTTTTTGTAGGTGATTATTGTGACGGCGATGGAAAGGAAAAAAGCCTGCGTCAATCAACAATTAAAAAATTGCCGCCTGAATATAAGCGCCATGCTAAAAACGCTCTAAACCTATATGAACTTTTCAAAAACATGCCCGAAAAAGACAAATATGGCGGAGAAGCGCCGCGCTATTTATTTAATCATAACAGAAAGCACTTTACGGATCTGAATGATTGCCCCGAATATAACGGCAGCCGCAGGATTCATCCATTAGGATTGTTGACAGCTCTTGGGAATGGTATTGGCGAGAGTGATTACTACGGCGTTAGCGGCTCTGAATACGTCGGTTCATGGTGCGGAGACACATTAAGTTCGGACTTTGAGCTTACATATACCGAGTATGGAAAAATCACACCTAATTTTATGGAATAAAGAAAACACTAAATTTAAGGAGGATTCTCAATGAACAAAATAATTGAACTTGGCATTATTACCTTGTCCGACAGGGCAGTTATTTCTGATCCCAGTTATGACAGAGAAGTTTGGTGCATGAAAGACAATGTATCTGTGAAACCGGGAGAATACCGCACATACGCAGCATCAAAAGATGAGGGCCGGTTTGGGGTACGAATAGCAAGTCTTATATGTATCAACAACTTGGAATTCGCAAGCCTTGACAGCGCATTAGAAAGAAGATGGAAGACCATCGGACAAATTGGCGTCGATAGCGGTCAGGCAGGCATATTTGACCACTCAGTATACCCTATGAATCGTTTAGATATTGGCGAATATGGAAGGCCTGATACTTTCTATGGAGAGTGCTGTGATATTACCCTTGGCGAAACGTCATGCGGAAAGCTCAAGTCCGAAAAAGGCATTATCTCTTCCAGTGGATACGGAGATGGCTCCTATACGGTTAAAGCTCTTTGTGAAAAGGAAACAAATATTGCCTTGATGATTGATTTTGCGCTTGTAAGCAAGCGTAAGATTATGGAGATGCTTGTGGTAAGAAGTTAATAAATAACACTTAGGAGGTCCCATTATGGATATAGAAAGACAGATAGCAATGGCGGCAGATAATCAAATTGGCCTTGACGATGAATTCGATTTTGACTGTGAGGCGTGTGGCAATTGCTGCCGTAACCGCACAGATTTACTGGTCACGCCTTATGATATTTTCAGGATTGCAAAGTATCTGCAAATGCCAATGAAGGCAGTAATAGAAAATATTGCGAGGTTTATATTGGCGATGATTCAAGAATACCTGTCGTCAGAATAAAGCCCCGGTCAAGCTCATGTGTGCCCGTTTCTTAAAAATCCACGGGTTATCGCCTCTTCAAGATCGTCAATTAACCGCAGTTGCGGCTTCTTCCTGCGTCAGCTTAGGACGAAGAACTTTGTAATATAGATTTTATGCCGGAATATTTTATTCAACCCGATTATATGCGGAAAGAAAGGCGTGAAACACAAAGTCCGGGAGATTTTATGCTTTTGCAGTCGTTTGATTTGTTTTAACACGCTGAAAGTTGTTGACTTTTTCCAATTCCATGTGCCGCGAATTTAATCATTTCCTTAGACGCAATCTTTATGCACAGGCAAAAGGTTAAGGATCAAAAACAGTTTGAACCGCTGTGTCGGTTCCTTACTTACATTTATGTATTTAAAGACTACGACTACAAATAGAAATACTTTACGACCGTTTTGTCAAACTAATATTGCTTTTGTTTTCTGCCAGCTTAAAATAAACTGCGATATTATAAAACGGATTGACAAACTATGGCTTTGAACGTGGAACGGTTTTTCGATAAATAAAAAATCAGAAAAATTTTAGAGCCTGTAAACCCTGTATTTACGGGATTTGAATTGCAAATGATTATAAGATGATAGTGAAATGATAGTGCGTTGTATATTGCGCTGATAGCGTCGGCTATGCTATACTCTAAAATGTCAAAGAAAGACGGGGCGCTGCTTATCAATAGGCTGCGTCCCTTGTTATTTTGAGACGAACATAAGGGCATCTTCTTGAAGAGGCCCTTTTTTCATGCAAAAAAATGACTTGGCCGTAGAAACCTGTTGTAAATCCCGTTGTTCTTTCGTACAAGAATATATAAACAAAAGGAGTTGTTAAAATGCTAATTTCAGTAGACCATGGCAACAAGCAAATCAAAACCAAGAACAGCATATTTACATCAGGCTTGACAAAATCCGAGTCGCGGCCTGCCTTCGGAGAAATTATTCTCTATGAAGGAAGTTATTACGCGCTTTCAGAAAAGCGGATCCCTCACATGTGGGACAAGACGTTGGATGATAATTTTTTCATACTCACACTGTTTGCTCTCGCAAAGGAAATTACGGCGATGGGAATTTATACAGACAAGGAGGCAATGGAAATTGAGCTTTTAGCCGGTCTTCCTCCGGCTCATTACGGTTCCCAATACGATAAGTTTGAGGCGTACTTTAAAAACAGAGGCTTAATCAAATTTGAGTATGAAGAAAAGGAATTCACGATTGCTGTTAAAGAGGTTGCGACCTATCCCCAGGCATTTGCCGCGACTATGCGTATTTATAACGAAATATCCGCATTAGCAAAAGTCTTTGTCATTGACATTGGCGGCTTCACAGTGGATTATTTAGTTTTGAAAAAGGGCAGCGCCATTTTAGAAGAATCCGACTCTCTAAATCAAGGGGTTATTACGCTGTACAACAAAATAAAGTCCAAAGTAATCGGCGCCTACGGATTAACGCTGGATGAATCGGATATGGACTTAATTATCAGCAGCGAAGCGACAGGGTATTCTGAAGATGTAGTCCGCCTTGTTAAAACAATTGTCGCAAAGTACACGGGAGACTTGTTTGGCGAGCTTAGTGAAAGAGGGTTGGATTTAAAGACAGGCAAGACAGTTTTTGTCGGCGGAGGTTCTTTGCTTTTAAAGAAGTTTATCCAAAAAGCCGTTTCTTACTCGGAACCTCAATTTATTGAGAATATCAAAGCCAACCTTGAAGGGTATGAAACATTATATACTCTTGAACACAGGGGGGAAATCAATGGATAACAAAAAAAGCAGCGGACGTTTTTCTATTTATTTCAATATAAAAGATCAGCGCCACATAAACGCAATAGAAATATTACGCAATAAAGGCAGAAAGAAAGCGCAATACCTGGCCGACGCCATTTTGTTTTATGACTCGGTTATGACGGGCAGTTACAAAGAAAAATACATAACCACATGTCTGAAAGAAATGGAAAGTCCGCAAACCGGGCAGGCTCCGGAGAATTTAACTCCTGAAGCGACCGGCGCAATCATGGGGAGCCTGGGAGCCTTTAAAAATAAATCTCAGTAAACTGCCGTCTGAAATACAAATTTTATAAAAGCCGCTTAATGACTACGTTTGCAGCACTGCCTGCACCGTCATTACGCGGCTTTTATTATGCCCAAAACCAGGCTGTGAATGAGGCGATGCCTATAAAGCAAATTTTTATACGAAAATAGGAGGAAAAAAATGAATACGAATTTTGATGATAAAGCAAGATTTTCATTTATATCTTATCTTATAACGGCGCTTGACCGCCGCCGGAAACAGTATATTCATAATATGGATAAACTAAATACCTTTGAAATGCCTTTAAGCGTCTGTCAGGATGTTATTGATCCGGAGTTTCCTAAAATTGATTGTAGATTTTGACAATCATCTGCCAGTTGACCAGCAGATTGAAAATCCAAAGATATTTTCCTCGCTGAAAAATCTTTATGCCGCTGAAAACGAGGTTTTTCTGTTGAAAACTATGACCGAATACACATTTAAGGAGATTGCGGAAATATTGAATATCAATGAAAACAGAGCCAAACACCTGTATTACTCGGCGCTTACAAAAATGAGAAAGAAATTGTTGGATGCAGATGAAAATGATTGATTTAATTATAGAGGCGAAACAAGGTAATATATATTCTTTCAATCAGCTTTTTCTTCATTTCAAACCAGTTATAACACGGAGGTCATATATAGGAGAAATATTTCATACAGACTTGTATCAAGAGTTGTGCATCGTATTTATCAATTGTGTATATAGGTTCGAGATGAACAAAGCATGATTTTTGATGAAGGTGCAATTAGTTGAATAAAAAGCGAATGAGATGGGCAAAGAAGAAGCCTTTTTTTTTATGTCCATTTTTATAAAATATATGCCAATAATGTCGAAATATTTGTTTAAATATTTGTGCAATACGACAAAAAATAATTTATTTTTCAAAAATCCGAACTTTTTATACCCTTTCTCCCTATTTATATATATGTAAGGGTTAAGTAAGGAAAGTTCTCTTACTATATCAATTTCATAATTTACGGCATGAACGGTCAGAGGCGTTTTGAGTTGGACAAGCAGCGGTTTACTTAGTAAATCGAAAAGCAGCGTGTCCGAAAAACGTCTGTTGAACAAATTGCCCGTTATTGGAATTGCTATAAGAAAGTTTTGAACCTTGAAAAGTAAATAAAGCACCTTTTGTCTGATACAGGTTTTCCGGATAGTGTGCATTAGCGCACCCAGAAATTAAACAACGCAGAGCGCGGCCCGATTTATCCAATTATGGGTAGAGAGAATATGTGGTCTAAGATGAGCACAAGAACGGGGCAAATGAGTGTGATTAACATATATAAGTAGTGTAATTAAATAATGGTTGAATGAACATTGAATAAAGAACAATAAAAAGCTGCTAAATTACTAATATGAGTTGCCAATTTGAACGGCCAATTATATAATTATACTGCTTAGAGTCCTTCGCGGTAAGATTATTCAGGACAGTTTGATTGGCGACTACGGAAAGGAGTAACACTGTGGATCAATCAAATACAATGAATAATCCGGAAAACGCTGCTGAAAATAAAAAGTTTTATATTGTCAAAGAGATCGCTGAGATATTATGCGTGAGCGAAAGAACTGCTTATAATTTGTGTAAAAACACAAAAGATTTTAAAGTTCTTACAATCGGGCGTCTTGTGCGAATCAATAAAGAGTCTTTTGACAATTGGCTGGCCGGAAATTAGGCCTGTTTTCAAGCGTTTGGGATACTATGGAGGAGAATATTTAATGGCAACAATCAAAGAACGAGGCGGTAAGCATGTCGTAATTTATGATTATAAAGATGAGAACGGCAAAAGAAAACAGAAATGGGAGCAATTTGACGACCCCAAGGAAGCTAAAAAGTTCAAAGCTCAAGTTGAAGCTGATAAACTCAACAATAATCTGTTTATACCATCTGCTCAGAAAATTGGCGATTTTATGAACGAATGGGCTGAGATTTATGGCAAGGCAAACTGGAGAAGCAGTACATACAGCACTTCGGTAGGAATTGTACGAAATCACATCATTCCAGAAATCGGCCACATCGAAATCAACAAAATAATGCCGAAAGATATTGAAATGATGTTGGACAGGCTTAGTAATAAAAAAGTTAATACTTTTTCGACCGTAAATTTACCGGAGGAAGAAAAACCTTGTTTGTCCGGTACAACTTTACGGTATGTTCATTTACTTACAAAACAGGCATTTGATAAAGCGGTAGAGTGGAAGCTTATTAAGGAAAACCCTGTTTTAGTATCAGCACCGGCACGGAAGCGAGTCAGAAAGGTCAATTTGGGATTCGGATATGATTAAGATAGCTCTTGACAATATTGAGCATCCTCAGCTCCACCTTGCAGTGCATTTTGCTTTTGTATGCTCTTTGCGAATAGGAGAAGTATTGGGCTTGACTTGGGATTGTATTGATTTTGAGAAACGTCAAGTTAAAATCAACAAGACGTTGCAGAGAGTATCCAAAGAAGGCTTGGAAAAAACCAGACAGGAGGAAGAAATCATTCGGATATTCCCTGAGAAGAAAGCCAACTCGAAAACCGTTCTAGTTCTGAAAAAGACAAAAACAAAATTCAGTAATAGAGGGCTTTTGATTCCGGAGGGACTGAAAGAGGAATTCCTTGCAATGAAATCGAGGGAGTTCAAAGAAAAAGATTATAGAGGGAGTGACTACAACGACTATGGCTTAGTTTTTACTTTGCCGGAAGGAAATCCGATTGAACCCCACCGCTGCGAAAAATGGTTTAAGACTTGGCAAAGAGAATCCGGCCTTGACCTTCCGGAAATTGTTTTCCACGAAATTCGCCACTCCAGCGCAACATACCACTTAGCATTGACAGGCGATCTGAAAACAGCGCAGGCATATACAGGACACGCTTCAGCTAAAGTCCTGACAGATGTTTATGCTCATATGCAAGAAAGCGGAAAGGAAAAATTTGTTCAAGCTCTGGAAAATGATTTTTACGGCCAACCGGATACTACGAGCGAAAAATCAAAAGAAGGTGTCAAAGATAATGAAGTAATAACCGATGAGGTGGTCACATCTCAGTCAAATATGTCACCACAAGGGGAGGATCAGTTAATGGGGCTGGCCATGGCAAAAATTCTTGAGCAGCTAAAGAAAAAAGACCCTCTTTTACATAAGAAGGTCTTAGAAGCAGTCCTTGCGGAGTAGGACACAGTTTTAAAATGTTAGCAAGTTTGTTAGCAACGGGAAAATCCTTATAAGCCGTAAGGATTTTCCTAAACCAAAACTCACTCGCTGTTAGCAGAAATTTTAGGTTTTGTTAGCAAACATTTTAAAACTTTTGAAACATTAAACTCGCTTGTAACCCGCATAAACACTGGGTTTTGAAATGTGCGTGAAAGGATTTGAACCCTCGACTTCCTGGTCCGTAGCCAGGCGCTCTATCCACTGAGCTACACGCACTTAGTAAAAATCTTGCTGCTAAAATCAATTTGTGTTCATTGTTCCGTAGCCAGACGCTCTATCCAGCTGAGCTACGCGCACATGGTAAAAATGATGTAGTTTTTCTTTGCCCGACCGAGAGCGGGCACTTGTTCCGTAGCCAGACGCTCTATCCAGCTGAGCTACGCGCACATGGTAAAATGATGTAGTTTTTCTTTGCCCGACCGAGAGCGGGCACTTGTTCCGTAGCCAGACGCTCTATCCAGCTGAGCTA
Source organism: Holotrichia oblita (assembly GCA_023690525.1). Lineage (NCBI taxonomy): Eukaryota > Metazoa > Arthropoda > Insecta > Coleoptera > Scarabaeidae > Holotrichia > Holotrichia oblita. The sequence continues at coordinate 4,594 of JALQSN010000492.1, read as the reverse complement.
CGCGCACATGGTAAAAATGATGTAGTTTTTCTTTGCCCGACCGAGAGCGGGCACTTGTTCCGTAGTCAGACGCTCTATCCAGCTGAGCTACGCGTACATAATTATTTAGTTATATAGTTGCTGATGACCCGTAAGGGAATCGAACCCTTGTTTCAGCCGTGAGAGGGCCGCGTCTTGACCGCTTGACCAACGGGCCACGGAAACTTTTGCGAATAAGGTTAACCGCACGCAGTATATTATACAGGAATTTTGAGTTTTGGCAAGAGGAAATTTTATATATTCATAAATAAATCGCCGAATCATACAATAAATTAAATAAAATTAAAAATAAACACGGCAGAAGGAGGCGTTTTAATGCGAAAAGCTATAGTAACAAGCATAATAGGTGATGTATATGTGAGGCCGGATGGCTCAGAGCTAGCGGATGAGGTTCTATACGGTTATGTGGTGGAGCTGCTGGAGGACATGCACAACGGCTGGTACAGGATAAGAACTCATTATAACTATGAAGGATATCTTCATGAGGAGGATATATCGACCGTAAATGTAAGTGTGTGGGAAAAAACTCCAAAATGGGTTGTGACAGGTACAAATAGCTGTGTGGATATATTATCTGAACCAAATATAAAAGCGTGCGCAATTATGAGCGCAACAAAAGGTTGCCTTTTCGCTGAGACAAATGAAAATGCGCCCGTAGGCTGGGTGTGTAGACGGATGCCTGTGGACGCAGAGGTTACATACGTGCAAAATTTTTACAAAAGGAAATAGTTACATGGAACACTGCTGATGAAGTGAAAATACGCGATGCTGTAGTAGCGGAAGCCATGAGCTATATGGGAACACAATACCGGTGGGGCGGGAAAACTGTTTTAGGTGTTGACTGCTCGGGATTGTGTTCCATGGCATATATGTCTAACGGCGTTATCATTTATAGAGATGCAAAAATAGTTGATGGATTTGCTGTCAGGGAAATTTCCTTAATGATGTAAAAAAAGGTGACTTGCTTTATTTTCCCGGACATATCGCTATGTATATCGGCGACGGCAGATATATACATTCCTCCGCGAGTAATGACGGCGTATCTATTAATTCCCTGACTACTGGTGATGATGGATACAGGGAGGATCTGGCAAAATCCATAAAAGCCGCAGGTAGTGTATTTTAATCGGCGTTATACGGCTTCTTTTGGATTTATGCTGCTCAGGGCCAGATCCTTTGTCAAATCCTCCAGGATATATCTTAACGTAACAGGCGTCGCGATGCCGGATATCAGTTTTGTTATGATATCCTGTATTTCGTCGTGGCTGTATGTCATCCCGTCAACCATATCCGTATCGGTGAGGAGCTTTTTATTATCGGGCATAAAATATTTTTCAATGCATATCCCATACAACATACCGCCATTTTCTGACGGTTTCGCTGTGATGTAGTAATCGAACTCATAGCTATTGTGTTCCAGTGTCAGCATTTTGGCGGCAACTCTTTGCTTATGAAGCATATATAACCCTCCAATATCTTTTTTGTTGACTATTAGTATTGACATTATTATATACCAAAAGAGTTGTGCATTGCTCAACAAAAAGATACAAAATTCTCTCTTTATTCCTCAGCAATCGCGTAAATTCAACATTATCCGCCAAAATACGCCGTTTACGCCTGATATGAGTATTTTTGCAGCCTGCCTGCGGTCTCCTTGTCTCCGTACGCTTCTATCAGTGTTCCGTTTTCCAGATGCTCCTCGCTTATGATTTGACAGTTGTTGTACATTATGTTCAAAAATGCGCTGTCGTTGTAGGGAATGATAACTTTTATCACATTTCGGAAGTTTTGCAGTACTTCTTCTGTTTTAAAAAGCAGTTTGTCGGTATTTTGGCCTGTGAGAGCGGAGATGCCGATACTGGCGGCTGCGCTGCTGTTGGATGGCAGAGGCAGGTCTACCGTTGCGTCGATTTTGTTTAAAACAGAAATTATAGGCTTGTTTGTACAGCCAAGCTCCCGCAGAGTATCGTGTACGACTTTTATCTGCTCGTCTCTGCGGGGGTTTGACGCGTCAATGATATGCATCAGAATATCGGCGTGATTGAGCTCCTCCAGTGTCGACCGAAATGCCTGTATAAGCTGATGCGGCAGCTTTTGAATAAATCCTACCGTATCTGATAGCAAAACTTCCGAGCCTCCGGGCAGTGTAAGTCTTCTGGTGGTGGTATTCAGCGTGGCAAAAAGCTTATCCTCCGCCAATACGCCAGCTCCGGTCAGGGTATTTAACAAGGTGGATTTTCCTGCATTTGTGTAACCTACCATGGATATGACGGGGATATTGTTTTTTTCACGCCTGTCACGCATAATGTTGCGGTTAGTTACTATTTCCTTGAGCTGATTACTGAGCTCCGATATGCGGTCACGTATATGCCGGCGGTCAGTCTCCAGTTTTTTTTCACCGGGGCCGCGCGTGCCGATGCCGCCGCCCAGACGCGAAAGCTGTTTTCCCAGCTCGAGCCCTGTCAGATGTGAGAGGCGGTATTTCTGCTGAGCCAGCTCTACCTGTACCTTGCCTTCTGCTGTAGTGGCTCTGCCTGCGAAGATATCCAATATCAGCATAGTCCTGTCCATGATCTTTGTATCCAGAGTCTTTTCCATATTTCGCATTTGTGCGGATGTTAGCTCGTCGTCTGCTATAATGCCTGTTGCGCCGGAAACGGTGATCAGATCCTTTAGTTCTTCCAGCTTGCCAGAGCCAAAATAATGTGCCCTGTCTGCGGTCTCCCTGCGTTGTATCAACCGGCCGCAGACCTCTGCTCCTGATGTGTATGACAATAATGCCAGCTCGTCAAGGGATTCGTCCGCCGAAAGGCCGGAATCTTTGCTTTCCACTGCTATCAATATGACTTTTTCTATTAGAGTTGCTGTTTCATACATAACATACTCTCCTTTCATCATGGTTCATTATAGTAAAAAAGGGACTGATAATACAGCCCCTTTTCTACTATAGTTATTTTTTATCCTGTTTCCTTATTACCTAATCCCTCCGGCAGAGGCCGAGCCTACAACGCCGGTTCTGCTGCCGATACCTGTCTGAGCTGTTCCGATATTGCTTCTCGAATAATTACCAGTAGTAGCCGCTCATCGTGTTGTTTCTTGCGTAGTTGCCTGTTGTGATTCCCATGTTACCCGTATTATTAGTACCTGTTATATCATAAATGCCTCTGGTATATCCCGCGCGTACGTTCCAAACATATCCGCCATATTGTTGCCGGCTGTAGTACCTAAGCTGCCCGCTCTGTTATTGCCTCTCGTGGTCCCTAGGTTGCTCGGCGCATTGTATCCTGTCGTAGATCCAAAAGCACGGTATCCTGTGTTGCTTGTCGCATAATCATAACCACCTGCCGTATAGTTGCCGGTCGTGGTTGTTCCTACGCCATAAGGTGCGTTGTTACCTGATGTCATTGTGTTATATTGTCTGTCGTTCATATTGAACATACTGCCGTAATACGCGTTGTTAGCGCCGGTTGTGTTTGTATTGTTGACATTGTTCCTTGTTGTGTTCTGAGCTGTGCCGCGATTTACAGCTCCTTGATTCACTATGCTCACGATTGCAGTTGGCTAACTGATTTGCAGCGCCTTGATTTACAACAGTGTTTCTGGTTGCTGCATTACCCTGATTGGTATTGTTTCTGTTGTTTTGTGTGGGTAAGGCTGTAGCTGTAGGTGACGCAGTGCGCTTAGCCGTTCTGTTTGCCGAGCGTCTGGTTGTTGTCTTGGCATTTCTTTTCGTAGTTGTTTTATTAGCTGTATTCCTTGCAGCTCTGGTTGTTCCCGTAGTTGGTGCAGCCGTTCCCGTTTTGACCGGTGTGTTTGTTGTAGCATGACCGTCCGTTCTGGTTGTTGCTGTGGTTCCGCTATTTCTTACGGTGCCGGCCGTGCCTGTCGAGACTGGACTGTTTACACTTCTGCCCCGTATTGTACGCGACGCGGTCGTACCTGCCGTTCTGTTTATACCATCATGAAGATATCCGTCAGTATCCGTATAGGAGCCGTCAGGAGCATACCTGGCGGTGTTGTTGTTTATACTATAATTGCCTCTGTTAGCGGTGTTGTTAATGTGAGCATATCCATCGTTTACAATGCTGTTCGTATAACGCCCGTCTCTAAAACCAAATCCATCCGCATAACCGCTGCGGTTGACTGCCGACCTGTTTGCCGTACCTGTACCGGTATATACCGGATTGCTATAACGGTTTGTGTTACGATATCCGTCGAGCATAACCATCATAGTTGTAACCGTAGCCATAACCGTTGTTAGTATTAGACATCCTGTTCGTTGTTGTACGTCTGGTTACATTGCCATCGTTCAAAGGATAATTGTTTGCCGAACAGCCTGTAGCAGCCAGCATACCTGCCACCGTACCCGCTACTAAATTTTCTTAAAGTTCATTTAATATTCCTCCTCCATATGCTCTACATTTTTTATTTAAAAAACATAGCCCGGGCTATGAAGGACATGTCTTCGATTGACACTGCGCTTTTTCTTTTCCTGTGGCGCAATATTATTTTGAGCAAATATATTTATAATACTGTGTTTCATTTGGCATGTTAT